>JAQFZJ010000033.1:0-108478 GCA_034695645.1 Folsomia fimetaria
TTATTCAGCCTGGATTTAGAAATCCAAACCAAATTGTTGTTTTATTCTGCATGGATTGATTTCCAGACCATTTTGGCCTGGAAACCTGAATTACACAACGCAGCCTATGTATACCTCCAAAAACGGAACACAACCAAAAAAGGAAGAGAGAGATTTATGAGACATGCGGATGAAACTACCATGTGCACCCTCCGGCAATTCTATTTTACTCATTTGTCTTCATACTTTTCTCCAACAATTCAGTTCAGTCTTTCTGTTCACTTGTGTCCTTTCCCTGCTTTCTCCTCTTCCACATGTTTGTAGGATGTAGAAGTACTCTTGAATAAAGTACGCAATGAAAGCAAAAAGAAGAAGCTTCTCTCCATCCGTTTCTACAACCACCACCACCGCCACCGCTTTCACTTTACTCACATATTGACATTGAGTTCAATTGCACTCACATTATTCGACCGACCTATCGACTTTAGCAGCGACATTGCAGAATTTCGACCCCATTTCTCCATCTCTATCATCATCCTTGAAAAAGTTGAAGCGGGAGAGGAACATTGATACTCTGTGGTCCCGATGTCAATAATGGTGACATTGAGCACGGACGTGGTTGTTTGGTTGTGGACCAGGACGGATGGGTGGGTGGCCTGGTCGAGGCTTAAACGTACTTATTGCGATTTTGGAACAAATTGTTCCCAGCGCGTGTAAAGATTGATTTCTTCCAAGCACTCTTCTGACATGGATGGTGGTGGTGGTGGTGGCATGGTTGAAGCACTTGAAGAACCTCTCTCTCTTTCAAAACTGTGGGCGTAGGCACATACACATCCATCCATCCCTTCATCCATTCTCAACTTTAAGAGGGACAAATGTTAGAAAAGTGTATGTTTGTTCAGCTGTCCAAATTTTTTATGACCCAAACCTGAAACGGGGATAATGATTCATCTTCTTAAGTGTCCTGGTCGAGGAGGAAGAAGAGGAGGATGACGATGACGACTACTACGAGGATAACGATGTGGTTTTGACGTGCCACGACTTTTTGGGTATTAATTCATCATATGGAATGGACTAGAATTTTAATGCAAAGACTTCATTTATGTCTCTTGACTGTGACAAAGTTGGTTGGTTGGTTGGTTGGTGGAAGTTTGTTCCGAACTATGTTCATCCATCCTCTGACTCACTCACTCACTCAGCCACTATTACCAGCTATAGTTAGTTAGTTAGTTACTTACTTTTCAAACTCATAAACTGAGACCACCACCACACACTAATACCAACCAACCAACCACAAAATCATCCTCATACTTTCACTCTTAGGGTATTAGTTTAGTAATAGTATATATGTATGCAATAATAACTTATTGGTACCAACTAAAACCAAGCATCCAGAAGAGAGGGACAATTTGACCTCGTTAATTTTCCCATCACACCACCATGACATCTGTTTCAAGCAAGGGGCTTAAACTAACTTCCTTCTTCTTCCACATCTTCCTCTTCATCTTAACTTAACAAATGGAGCGCGTAATTGGTTCATGGAATGGACTGAGCATTACCTTATTACATAGTTTTTGTCTTGAGTCAATATTTCCCAAAGTCAAGACTACCACACTGAATAAGAAGCATTATGTGAAAGTTTGTAAACTTTTCTCACAATGCCCCATCAGAGAAAGTCGTAGTCATTCTGAAAATTGCGTGTTACACTGGATTGTATACAGTACACAACACATTATACAAATAAAAAACCTTTCACTGCTTTTTCTCCACATTTAGAAAAGTTTGAAACATTTCAAAGCAAAGCAGTAAATGTCTCCTCTAGCTACGTTTTTATTCCTGTGCTTTTTATTGACAAAACTAAACGCGCACACAACAACTTTCCAGTCCAGCCAGCCAAACTCGTACATACGTATATAGCAACATCAACCAATTTGGTAATGTGATGCTCATTATTTTACAAAGAACACCTTGCACAATCCCATCCAGGGACAAATTTCTATGTGTAGATTGCTTTGTCAGGTGTTCATAATGGGGAGTCGAGTTCAAAAACTTTTATCATCCAATCCATCCATGTATGTATCAGTCTCACATCTCACTCACTCACACCCAAACAAGGCTACCTACCTACTTATTATAGTACACCTGCACACCATCCCGGTAATAAGGAGTACCCTTGGGTTTAGATTTGGTGGTGTGGTGTGATGGCAATGGGAATAATAAAATAAACAAACGAGTAAGAGAGAGAGAGAGAGAGTGAAAGTATCAAGAGACGTCATTAAATGGAATAAATACATAACCTGCTTGGTATATACATACAGACAGATACAAATGTATTGGATTTTGAGGAAATTCTGGATTCTGAATATCCAGTTTCCTGCTGTTGTTGTCGAGTCTAGTGAGGCGAAGAATTAAAGAGACGTTGTCGTCGTTGTTTGTTATTATGTATATCCTAATCTAATGCATGACTTGATTACTCCCATTTGAAACCAATCACACGCGTTGTCGTCATACATGCATATGCATGTATTGTCATATACCTTTGTTATGTAAGTTCGTTTTGTACTTGCATATGTATATATGTTTATTTTGGAAAGGCAATCCTCTCTCATGATAACTGCATATCATCATCTCCCAATCCGCCACCACTACCACCGCTTATCATGTAAACGAGAAGAAGATCGCATCAGGATGAATAATATGTACATACACATTGTAATTCTCCTCTTCTTCCTCTGTTTCATTTCTCCGTACGAGAAATTATCATCACGCAACAATAAATAATAACGATACTCTTGATTCTACAGAAATACTAGGACAGAAATAGAATAGGATAATATTTATGGAATAATGATGACTATGTACATTACATGGTGTCATACATATGTATTTGGTTGGAAGGGATAGTCCGTCAGTCGACATATTAATTTAATGATATCAACCACACACACCCATCATAGCTTCCGTTCTGTTCAAGGCTAAAATGAATTGATCGACGGGGACGGACGACCTTTTATTCATTCGTCCAGTCTTGTCTTTCTCTAATTTTAGGATAATATATATATATAACTCGTGCCATGTTATTTTAACGAACGATTTGATGGAATTTGTCGTCCATCTTCCACTTCTATTCTTATTCTTGTTCTTATTATTATTATTTCAGGTGGTGGTGGTCTTCTACGCCGCAATCATCATTCTCCTTCTAACAACAAACTTTAGGAGAAAGCGTCCCACCTCCTCCTCTGGGCATCAACGACACGGTGAAAGTTGTTCCACAAATACACGGAAACATTGGCTTTTCTTCAATCCGATTAGTGGCGAGGCTCAACAAGCATCCAAAAAAGAGTCACAACACTTTATTCACAGTCAAGACGCAGAAACTGTGTAGTTTCGCTATCGTTTGTTCCCCTCTGCTTTCTCCTCTTCTTATTTTTTTACCAATATCATCATCATTTTCTACTCTGTGGGTCCAAAAAACTTTCACTTTCTCATTCCCACCAGCATCTCAAGCATTTTCATCATCATTAAAAGCTTTTCAATATGATACACATCATCTTTTTTTGCTTTGTACATTTAATTGTCTACCAAAAACAAACAAGGAGTGAAACAAAACAGACGGTGCTATATCCATTCAACAACAATTAGTAATGCTTTTTGTTCACACAGCTTGTATAATACTTATTATATGCGTTTGCTATCAGCGAAACAACGAAAGAGAAAGAAAAATATCATTTATTTATTCTGGATGAGAAACTGAATAATATTTTGTATTATTATTAGAATTTCGCAAATTTAAAATTGGAGAAAATTATATTGAACATATCCACCGCAATGGGGATGTGATAAAATGTTTTATCAACCAAAAACCTTGTAAATAACCAAACCTTATTACTGAACACATACATATTTAATGTTAGCAAAGGTAGTTGGGTAGGGCAAATTTAATTGCATTATGTACTTGGGCATATATAATGCGTTATTTATCTTACCTTAATTACAAGGGTATAATATTAGCCATGTAAGTATAAGTACTTATACATATGTAGGTAAAGTATAAATTGGATCAATATGGATAATTATGGATCGTCGGTATTATTGAACCGTTTATGATTAGGTCATTATTATCATTATTATGCACACTATACCATGTTATTTATTTATTTGTTAAATATTCGCAATGTCAAGATCAACAAATTTGCAAGTAGCCAAAACAAAAAGCGCTACCACATAGTTTATATTCAGTGTCATTCGTATTTGCGTAACCAGTTTATTCTTAGCAAATAGTTACTCACTTATGTAAGGATAATTAAGCTTGCTCCTCTAAGGATTCTTCAGACACATCAATGAATCGAAGAGAAATTCATTATAATTATTGTGTCGTCAGAAATCTAATTAATTTGAACTGTGTTTCCTGGAATGGAATTCCAGCTAGCTAGCTATTCACCTATGTATACTTCAAAATCCCTGGAGAAAGCACGTGGAACTTTAATTAAGTTGACTTTCCCAAATAGATACACACTACACATATTTACTTTTGCACTTGTTTACAGAATTGGCAGCAGCGATAATGATTGCTTCTATTATTATTATCATTATTATTATTATTATTATTACATTTACATCAACCCTACAGAAATCTAATTATTACAATCATTCATATCACCGATAAATAGATAAATAGATCGCAAGTTAAATAAAATACACAAATAGATTATCAAATTATCAAATCAAGATCAAATTAATCAATCAATTAATTAAAAAATTATCGATCAAAATCATTTAAATAACGTACCTGCACAGATATATCGAGAAATGGTGAAAGTTTATGTACATTGTTGGAGTAAACCGGAGCAATGTGAGATTACAGGTACTAGGTTGACCAAATATCAAAAATCTACTTATACAAAAAAATCATCTAGTTCCACATTTATATTTGTAAAGGTGTATACATTACATGTATGTATTATTATTATTCATACCTATATATATATATATATTGTAACTTAATCTAACCTTCAAAAAAGTGATAACATGTTTAAGGAACAAATCAGAAACAAGGAAAGAGAGAAAAGAAATGAACAGGGCGGATTGGGATGTGTGTTGTCAAATAAAAGAGAAATAAAATAAAATAAAAGAAAGTCATGTTTACCGTTTATACAGAAGAATGAATATAATATATACATACATACTCAGGTGGGCGAAGTGTAGGTTGGGATGATTCCCTGCAGGAGAAAGTTGTTGGGATACGTATATACATACAGGATTGTAATATACTTGAAATATATCCATTTTTAACAAGGTCGACCTCCTCCTTTGAGTGGTGTGACACATACATGGCATCATTGTATGGCATCATTGCATGTCAGGATGTACATAAAAGCCAGCATTATTATTAATATTTCAACCCGCTGTGCATTCTCTGTTCCAATTTGATGATGATGATTCTACTAGTCCTTGTTTTCATGTATGTATGCAAGGACAGATACGCAATTTGGTTGGTTGACTGGTTGGATGGATGGATTGGAATCACAATTAATGTCAGGAAATGATTATGACCATAAAGATTAATGTTTGAATATAGTAGTAAAGTGAAGTGAATGTAATATGTATGCATGTATATATAAACCACCTTATTGCTTTCACTCCACTAATAACTTTTTGGACGAATCAACTTTGTCCTACTCGTTGGTAAATTCCATTCCAGAAATAATGGTTAAACTCCGTGGGGTATGTCACACGGGGAGAAAGCTATGAATAGTATATAGTTGATGGTGGATTGGATGCATACCGGATTGATAAGTGTGCTATAGAGCTATATGTTATTTGAAGATGATATCCGATTAATATAAAAGGCAAGAAAGGAATTAGGGTTGTTATAATACTTATGAAAAATCACCATTTTCTCGCTTTTCTGTTCTTTTTCGTGGATTGGATGGATGAAAATAAGTAATAATGATTGGTTGGCTTGGCTTTTGGCTGACTGCACCCAACCACCCAAATAATATTATTGTTCGTTATGAATGAATGAAGGAATGAATGACTTACTTTCTCCAAAAAAGTGAATAATAGCTCATACTTACAAATAGTAATAATAACCTTTGCAACTTTTTGTGCTCTTTCTTCCTTTCTTGGTTGGTTGAACTCTTATTAATTTAATAGTGTGCCGGCAGGAGGAATATTTATCACATTTCTTATTAATACAGATTAAGGAAAGGTGTCACACCGCCGCTATTAAATTTAGTGTAATAGATGTAGACGAAAATTATTATTATTATTAATTCTTTATAATTATTACTGATACTTACTTATTGCAAAATGTTACTATACTTTAATCACAATCGATATCCTAAGATTTATTTATCTAATTATTCTTGAAAAGTATATGGTTCTTTCTTTTTTATTACAATAATCTTCCAATTGGTAATTCCAACCTGGTACATATATGAAATATGAAAATACACATGGAAAAAGGAAGAAGAAATATGATGCTAAAAAATGATATCCATAAAAACGCAATTTTATTCTTTTACAAAGATGAAAAGAAAACTATCTCTCTATAATTGGATCAATTATGTCAAAATGAAAAAGTGTGAAATATGTAATTCTGAAATATTTTAAAATGATTGTATGTTACGAATCTTACAATTTGGCACGATTTTCCAAACATACAAAAATGTCGAGATTGTTATAAAGATGTTTGAATGTGATATACTTAAAAGTAAAGAAGACGAAGCAAAAAAAAGAAAAGAAAAGAACTTTCTTATTCTTTATCATCATCGAACGGAAGTTGAGCACGAGTTGTTGTTTTTTGAAATAAAGTAATATTACATACATACAGAAAAAACTTGGTATATCTTATCGTATCTATTTCCTTTTCATGTGTACCTCATTGTTCCCTTTATTGCATTTCCTCATTAAAGTAAGGAGCATTTGATCTCCTCTCTTGTTCTCAAGTTTCATCAGTTTCCTATTATTGCTGGCTTTCTCCTCTGCACTCACTAACTCGCATCAGTCACCAAAGTGAGACAAGGAGATGGCAACAGGAATATAAGTCAACAGCACGAACCATGTGTATTGTATTGCACTGCACTGCACGCCCATCATCTCTTAAAACAAAAAAAAAAGTTTTTTCTTCAAAAAAGGAGAAAGTTTCTCGTTACGTGTAATGGAGTTAATCTTTCAAGAAGAGGAGGAAGGAGGAAATTGGAAGGTTGAATTGCAATAAATACCAGGAAGGATTACATAGATACGAGTACAAGAGGATGTTGATAATGATGAAGAGGAGCAGCCTTATTATTGAGAGAAGAAATAATATCCGCTTATATTAATTCAGCCACTTATGTATGTATGTATAGTCATGCGATACGGATCTATATCACTTTGATGATATCATTATTATCACAAGTCACTTGACTATTTTATTAATAGTGATGAAAACGATAATTTCATTAATTTGTATCTTGACCTAATTGCCAAATTGGTCTAGGACACTCGTATAGAAGCCGAGTTCTGCCAATTATTAGTTATCCACTCAAAAAATATCAAACAAACTAATTTCTCTAAATTTGAAATTGGGGATTTTTTGATTTTAAAGTCGTCAATAGGGTTGTCTTACGAATACGGTGGGGTAAATTGAGATACGCAAATTATCCTTCACCCCTTGATTTGATACTTTACTTAATTACCTGTTCCTTTCTTGCATATCCATTTTAATTCCTTTTATCAACTGAAATAAAAAGTTATCTCTTTCCCAAAGCCTATCTCACTCTTGTTGGTGTTCGAAATAAATGATCCTAAGTTGTGCGAGTAAAAGAAATGTAAAAATAGGAATAAAACGGAGATATGATGACGACGATGCTTTCCCTTTCTCCATAATATTGTTCCTCCTCTACCATCCGTCCGTCCATCCCGGATTAGTATTAGAAGCAGCAAATTTCTTTCTCTCCTCATAAATAATAACATGGTGAATATAAATTTAGAAGAGCACACACACTTCTCTTTTTCTTCTCTTATATTTGTTGAATCAAGCTATGCTCTTGAGAGGAGAGGGACTGAAGGAGGAAAAACAATTTTGAAGGCTAAAAAAATGTCACTTTGGGAAATCCACAGCAAACATACTTTGCAAATTTATGACTGTACAAAAAAAAATCGTTGGTAGGTTAGTGCGACACATTCTTCACTAGCTTTTTTCAAATGACGAATAACCAACCAACCAGCAGTAAAGTGAAGTGAAAAATAACATGCACAACCTTTTACGTATTCACTCACTCACAGCAGAATATATATATCCGAATATTTATTTATTATTACCAAAAGTGTGGAGAAAACTGGGTGCATGTTGTAATGTAAATACGGGAGGAAGAATATAATTTGTATGGTTCAAAATTTGTGAAGAGAGATGGATGGACTCTGCACATTCCTTCTATCTCCTCTTCAACTGTTTGCCTCCTCCTCAATTTGCACATGAATGACAGCAGAGAGTGAGAGAGAGGAAATGTATGAAAAATGATTTAGCAGTTTGAATCCAGGTCGACATATTTGCTTCGCCTTCTTTAGTTGACACATTTTTTAGTCGTTCCTTTCTGAAAATCTCATTCCTGTACATAGCATGTCTTGTTCCCAATTAGTTTTGGGAGGGAAATTGTGAGTGGGAGGAGGTGGTGGTGGTGGTGGTTTGCAGACTGAAGTGAGTTTTGATGATGCATGCACATGTAAAAATACAAATCATCGTCATCATCACAAATGGCAGAATTCTGAGAAATTGGATTGAATATGACGATGATGCGAGATCTAAGAGAAAGATGGATTTATTTTCCGTTTTTTCCCTCCTTTCGAAATAAATAAGAGGATAGAAGAGGGAAATACTAAAAGAGTCAATTGGTGCATTGAGGGAAGAGAAAGTTGGAGAAAATGAACCACATTCAATTCACTCAACCGAATATGAAATGAATGAATGAATGAATCTATGTAGGTTTAGAGTTAAGTTAAGTTAGTTGCTTCTGCTGTGGCTGATGATGCATTCAACATTATTAACATCTTCTCTTGGCTAAATAATTCTGGATATACATCCAGAAAGGGCGAATTTAATCTTTCTCGATCTCAGTGCATGTGTATCTCCCCTCCACCTTTCACTCAAATGTCGGAGACCTATCCAACTGAGATCGCATTTGCACGTTCAATTTCCTCCCAACTTGCTCATTTGAGTAGACATTCATCCAATCCAACAAAACAAAGTCAAACCACCACCACCACCACCGCCACCTCAATCTCTTTCTCTTTTCGCATTTATTTCTCGCAAATCTGGATTTTTGACAAGTTTCAGAGTTCCAGTACAGTACAGTGACGAGTAGAAAGAACGGAACTGGTTGGTTTTGGAGCCCAATTGAACGCTAAGCTAAGCTTTTGTTTCCCTAGAGGAATGTTATTATTTATCATTGAAAACCTCTGCTTTGCTTGTGTTTGGGGAGTTCTATAGTTTCAGAAATCAAGCCAAAACTGTAGTATTCGTTCGCTGTTCCCTTTCTTTCTTTCTTTCCTTACCAACCCACCACAACCAAACATCCGCTACGGCCGTCATCATCATTTTATTTTATTTTATTTTTGGGCGAACGATGAGAGAAAATAATTTCGCATCAGAAGAGCAGAGCTTGATTCAATTTAGAGCATGAAGTATTGATGGATGGAAACCACCGGGGAGAGGAGAGAAGAGGGCAGAGTAAAAGCAAGAGGTAAAAGTAAAGTGAAAGCAGCCAAGTTCGTGTTTTTCTTTCTTTTTGCAACAACACTGATAAATGTTTGTCTGATCTGAAGATAGCAGTTGCGACGACGACGAGGAGGTTGCTGTGAATAAATAGAATGAATTCGGATGGGACTATGAGAATCTACTACGGACAGAAAAACCGAAAGACCCGTTATTTCTACAACTCAAATGCAAACAATCCATCCGAATTCTAGTTTTACCTTCCACCACTACTACGTAACGTATACCATCCATCCATCCAATCCACTGTCAGTCAAGTCAAGCTCAACCAAGCTAAACCAAGCCACAAATATACAAGTTTGGTTGGAATCCATCCAGCAGAGCAACAGCAGCAACAACATCACGGATGGGCATGAAATAGGCTGTGAAAGAAAATCCTTTGATGGGATATGAACCGCTCCCAAGAGTGAGCTTCCTCCAGTTGAATATTCAAGTTTTTTCGATTTCTCTTTTTCCTATTCCCCAACTCATCATACTAAAACCACAAAATTTGTCCGACTTTCTCCACCAGATAAATAAATGGGGATGTATGTATGTCTGTATATGCATTTTACTTCCATCTTCTCTCTTTTCTCGTCTCATCCTCCCAGAAAATCTACCCACCCACTCATTTATCCATCCATCCATGGAACTGGGCCTTCTTGCCCTTGCAATATTATTATTATTATTATTATTATCAATCCATCTGCCCGACCAGCCATCAAAAGTGGATGAGGGCATATATACACATTAGTGTAAAAGGTTAGCTGGTGGTGGTATCGGGTCGGGTGGCAGACAGGTCAAACTAAACTACTGGACTGAACCAACTTTGAAGAAGAAGAAGAAAGGTCGTAAAATGAGATGAGCTGCTCATCTTGTTCATTCATTCACTTTCCCCACCATACATACAAGCAAGCAAGCATACATTGACGCTGCTTTCTCTTTCTCGCTTTCACTGTCTCTCTCGTTCTTTCTTTTTTACGTGAAATGCACAAAGTCTCTCTCTCTCTCCTCTTAGTTCTCCCATCCATCCATTCAGGTGGGGCAAGGGTGCAAGGTTGAGATTTCTTTCATTCAATGATGATGATGGCTAAAGTCGGATCAAGTTTGGTATTATCATGCTGCTCCAGTCCAGTACTTTCGAAGGAAGGAAAGGAAGGATGGATAAGAAGAAGAAGAAGGGTGACACAGAAGAGGAGAGAGAGAAAGTAAGCATTTCTACCATCCCACCGTTTTTTGTGTGATATTTTGTATGAATTACATCTCAGGTACAGTACACCACAACGCAGGTAGCAGGCCAGAAACCAAGAATGTTATGTTGATGACACTCTTATTTACCATTTCCTTCCTTCTCAAAGGTTGCAATTTCCTTAGATCCTAGAACCCCGCTGTCATTTCCGCAATGGATTCATCACAACACAACCAACCCTGTGTGTGCAGGATTGGATTGGATTGGATAGATTCATTATTGCGCTGGCTCTGTCTTCAATTTTCACTCTACTTGACTTGTTTGATCATCCATGAAAACATATAAAAGGTAAAATAAGGTATGCAATATATAATAAACATGTTTTTGGGCGTGCATCAAACCACGATAACCACCGTAGGTTCCAATCCAATCTACAATTTCCAGGAAGAGAGGATGAGAATGATGGATAAATAAGACGGACGTATCAACATAATTGCGGAAAATAAGTGTTATATAATTTCCACCCACCCAAACACACAAGAAATAAAGCAATAACATTCAAATCATGACAATATCCTTCCTCCTACTTGATCCTTGATGATTTCTTGCTCATCCTTCAACCGGTAATTTCCCCCGCAGTTTCTCTGTTTGTTTTCATCATGAAAATCCGAATTCCTACCGATAATGCTGCACGAATAGATCCAATTCCCATTATTTTGCCAAGCTCATTCATGCGCGGATTGGATGGATAAATGACAATTACTGATAATTGGTTGCTGGATTCATGTCATGTCACGGCATTTATTGGTATGTGTTACATATGTATGTGTATATACATACCAACCAAAAACAGGTGAGTATGCAACTTCAATAAGATAGAAACTAATTGGGGCAGGAATTTCTCCATATTATTATTATTATTATAGTTGTATCTCATATGAGGACGATTCTGGATTATTATTATACTCAAAATACTCAAAATAACGAAAGTATAGAGACCAAACTTGAACACATGATTAAATTCGCAATATATCTATGTATGTACGATTGGAGAAAGGAAAGGTATAAATTCCAAAGCAATTAAGTTAATGGAATGGAATTACATACAGAAATGATTGCATGTTTCATTTTTCTCAAAATGCAACAACCAATTTTTAAAATAATAAAGTAGTCAAAGGAAAGGAGTAATTGGATTGGATTGGATGACATGATATGAGTTTGTTGTTGGATTGGTAAGTACGCATTTTGGTGATACAGCAACAACAACAATAATACCACAAAGGAAAGCAAACCAAGAGTTTTTGATCCTGTTAAAATACAGGAGGATTTAATCATGCAGATTGAAATTAATCACCCTTCAATTTCCACACATATGTTTGTTTACATATCTACTTTAGAATATTTTACATCTGTGCATAAATAAATGAATCAAATCAAATAGTATCATTTAATTCCATATGTGAATCAAAATTTTGTCAAAGTTATTTACTTTACTTTCAATCTGTGAAAAAGTACTTAATACACGAATGTATAGGTATGTAACTATGCGAGGGAAAGCAGACAAATCGCTCAATTCAGAATAAATACACTAAACAGATAGATAAGCGATAAAGGTATTTTTGTGGTGGTTGGTGGTGGTTTGAAGCTTTAAAAGCAAGCTTGTGCACACAAACAGTTTCAGACAGATATTTTATTATCATAGATAGACTAGACCACAAACGCTTTTAACTGGTCTGCCTGGCTTCAGTTTGTTTGGTTGAGTGCTTCGATTAATGCCGGATTACATTGTTCGCCCACGTCTGTAAGCAGAATTCACTCACTTTCACTCACATGCATTCAACACAGTGAAAGTACATATGCATCTTTTTTTTGCCATGAAATTTCTTTGAATTCGTTCATACCCTTTTGATATTTAAACAGATTAAAATTAAAGTGAGTCTTCTTTTTTTGTGATATTTATGTAATATCCGTTTGACGAGGAGAAAAAAATAAAATAATGTGCACACGTGGCGTAGGCGGTATGTAATTAAAGAGGAGGAAAAAGGAGAAGAACAGCTTATAAAAGCGATTGTATAAAATTTTACAAAGTTGAAATTATAATGCTACATCACATCGTTCTCGTTCGCAAGACGAGTTGTTAAGTAGCCTTGTAAACTTTTTAAATAGGAGAGAAAGTGTGGAAGGAAATTGACGGTTTCCGTACACACAGAGATATGCAAGGAAGAGAAGAAGGAGACTTGATAATGAGAGAAAACCAATTACTCTTTACGCCATTAATAATTTGAAAAACTTACTTGTAGACTTTGTTTGATGTGTGATGAGATGAAGGGCAAGTTTTGAGATTAGAAGAAGAGTGAGTGAGTGAGAAAGAGCAACCAAAAGATTATGATTAATACAGTCAAATAAAGTTGGATAAGGTCGATTAATTAAAAATAAAAGGATGAAATGTAATGAAAGTTGGGGAGATGGGAGAGGTAGAGAAAGAGGTAGAAAGAAGAAGAGGTATAATTGTGCTAATCCTTTTTCAATGTTTGAGTGAATATGAGTGAAAGCGGAGAAAGCATGCATGGATGAATGCATGCATATTTTATTCAGTTATTCAATTTTACTTATTTTCATGCAGATATGCAGATACAGAGTAGAGATTTTATTTTTTCAGCATATTCATTTTGAGCCTATCCATCCAGGATTTATTCTCTATGTTACAAAATCCTTTACAAATTTAGGTAAGGTGTTATATAAGCCTGCTTTACAGAAAAGTCTCGAATTTCGAGACACACATACACATACCTACAATAAGTAAACTGCCTCTTTTCTTCTTTTTTTATGAATGAAAGAGAATGATTCCTTCCTTCTTTTTTGCACTTTTTAGAATGGAAACACACACATATCCATGTTGTTTGTTGGGAGAATGGAATGGAATGAAAATTCAATGGGACATTTGAGACAGAATGACCACATTATTACATCACCCTTTTTCTTGCTATTACCAATAACCTATTTAGTGACCACACCATTACAATGCTTTCAATCAATTTGGATTGAGTGCAAATAATGGTTACAAAATTAAATAATAATAATAACCGTAAGTGAAAGTGTTAACCAACCTGCGTCATTCATTCCGCATTTTAATTGTATTTATATTAGTATTGACTGGACTAGATTGACCATATGCCAGCTTTCCACGCCACATACACTAACACTATGAAGATTAGTATCTTTTATACATTTTATTCCTTCACGAATTGTACACAAGCAATAATATTGCGTACAAGTCAGGTAATTTAGTCACAATCCAACCTGGCTTCTGTGTAGGTTTAAAGAACCTCGATTACCCGGGATTATCCTGAATAAGAGTAATTGCATGCAGTAATGCGTTACGGACGAGACACGATTTCAAAAACATAGCATAATATACCGTTTCTTTTCTTCTTTCTTTGTAGCATGTACCACACACATACATACACACACCATCATACCTTTGAATTATGCAATGCATGGATGGAAGGAAGAATGATGCTTATACTTACTTACTTACTGCCCAAGAAGACTACTACTTGAAATGTTTACCAAGTGGGTGTTTGCTTGACAAAGAACAAAACGCGACATGGGTGAAATTGTATATTGATTGATGGATGGACGGAAGGACAGAGTGGTCAGGAAGGAAGGAAATTCGAGACCAAAGTATTCTACATTGTACATAAGTGGACAAGCCAAACCAAACCAAGCCAGTAAAAACTTTATGTTATATTCTTCAATCCAATATGGTAGGACTATGTATGACGGTGTGGTCAGAATATAGCAGGACAACCGGGATTTCCTTTCATTTCATTCTGTTCCGTATGTGCTGCTTATGTATACATCATATATGCCACTTCAACTTGAAGTTAAGCCAAGTTAAGCTATGACTGGGTTGGTCGAGGATAAAGCTTTTGCTTGGTGAAAGTAAAGTACACACACACAGAACAAAAAGCAGAAAAGCAGAATGTTGCAAATCCTCGTCACTTTGTAGGGATTCAGTCAGTTCAATGAGATGACAAAACTATTGGGATGGGACGACATTGCTCACATTAGCACATAACATACAACATACATTCCATTTATATGCAACAGCTCAGCTTAACCATCCTTCCTTACGTGCAGGTGGACATCACGGACTGGACAGTTTAACCATCCATCCATCCATCCAATATGGTGATGGCATCGTATTAAAGATTCATCACAAAGACTGCAGAATGGCATGTATGTATGATGTATCATCGATCGATTTCCAATGTTGAATGAAGAAATGAAGAGGTTTGTTCCGCATTCTTTTTTTTTTTTTGAAAGCTTTATATACTTGAATTCTTTTTTGTGGCATCTGTGTACTTGTATACCTACTCATGTCCCCTGGAGCAATAGGATTGCATATTATTCTATCCAAATTTTTTTTATATATATAAATATATCCAGATTTGATTGGTTGTTGGTTTTGTTCGTTGGTTGGTTGATATGCACTGTAATGTAACGACGACAATTGTGACTTTGTTTTTCTTCTCTAGGGAATAAAAAAAGAAGAAAAAGAAAAGAAAGTGAAATTCTATTTTTCCACTTTTTCTCATAAAAAACATAGCGTGACAACTTCTCGTCCTGTTTTATTTCTTGAGAGTGGTTGGTTGAGAGGCGTGAAATTGATTTGAAACAAACAATTCATCTCTCCTAGAGGGAATAGAATGGAGGGAAAGAATGGCAAAGCGTCGTTTTGGTGGAGTGGATGGTGTGGGTCACATGGATGGCTTGGGAGTAACAAATCATTCCATTTCACCCAAAATCCAACCCAACATGTTGCACTCATACTTCCTGATTTCACTCGCTCGTACACCTTGGAAATGTATGTATGTATTTACTACTTTATTGGATGGGATAAGGAACGTTATTTAGAGTCCCTTGAGTCACACGGGCACTTTTTTTATTCGCAGTGATTGTATTGTGTTATTTGTGCCAACTTTCTCTTTTTATATTGTTTGCAAATGTAAATGAATTTAAACATGCGTAGTACAGTATCCAACGCATGTGTCTATACGTATGGTAATTTGAGATGGAAAATATGAAACTTTTGTGTCTTCTTAAGTGTTACGGGATAACTTTGTTGTTCCGTTAATTAAGGCGAATACAAGTATCCGTACAGTACACAAGGTAAATAAAAATAAGAGAACGAAAATGTGGAGTAGAAAGAAAACAACCAAGCAAAACGCCGCTCAACATTACTGACAGACAGAAGTGGTTGGTAAATGGGCATTGTAAAAACTGGAATGAGTCCCAAGTTGAAGATAAGGTTGGGTCGGTGGGTGAGTCGGGGTGAGTGTTTTTCTTCAAAAGAGAAGAAAAAGAAGAAACAAAACTCTCAAGAAGACCAACAGACCTCCTGATCCTGACCAGAAATGGGGCTCAACTTTGGTACAATTCTTCTAACCATTAAAGAACTATGCACTATGACATCATCACTTGACATTATTGCTCCCGGCATTGCTTCAGATTTAAAGAAGAAACCATAACCTTTTACAAAAAAATGTCCATCCGCTTAGATATATACCAGTTAACCCTTCACTTCACCACCACAAAAAAGAACTTACTTTATCTGTTTCCTTCCCATCCATCCATAATCAAAAAGCAGGCATCAAACCGTGAAAACCTAAACTGAAAATTGGCAATGAAAGTAGAGAGATTCGTTCTTCTCGGATTCAGAGTCTGAATTTCAGACCAGGAGAAAATAAGACATGTCTCTTCTCTCCACTTTTACCCACTTATGGAATATAGAGTTTCCATTCCACTTTCTCTCGTGATCTTGATCTTGCTCTTCCCCTGCAAGCCAACCCAACCAACCAACCAACTCATAAGTACCACCCAAAGTAAGTTTTTACCACACACAAAACTTCTCTCTTTCTCTCTCTTTCAAAGATGCGTCGGCCTTTATTATTTCACTTTACCATGTTGAACAAGCAGATTGTTGTAGGAAACTTTTAAGACTATGAAATAAACTAAACGCTAAATGGTAACAAGACTTAAACGATCTTAAGTTCCGATTCTGGTGTTGCGTAGATATCGCGATAACAATAGAAAAGTTTTTTAAGGCCTTCCACATACTGAATGTGTAAGGCTTCTATGTCTTGGGGTGATGGGTCTGGATTCTTGGACACGTCGATGGGAGTCCCAACTGTGGAATATTTAAGGAAATGAAATGAGAAATGACAAACTTTATAGATACGACGGAGAACTGATCAAGATAATGCAATAAGGAATTTAAGTATTATTGTCTCTACACATTGCTTATGCTTGCTATACTTACCCACGGTGGTTAAGGGTCGACGTTGAGGTATGATTCCAAATGAGTACTGCAAAAGAGAGAGAGAGAGAGAGAGAGGATTATTAGGATATTAAATGTATGACATGGTATAGAGAAGATTATTACCCTTCATTTAATGAAAACTGTAATATTTTACTTACCTGGAATATTCCCCTCCCATTAAACAGACACGGAGCTAGACCCAGGATCCTTTGTAATTTTGACTGAAAACGTTGCCTACGTGAACCGGAGGGGAAATGTACTTGAGTATAAATTTCAATTTCCCCGAATGAGAATATTGGCACAAGTGAAGCTCTGTGTGAAATTAGATTAAGGATCATTTATGATACAGCTCAACACACTCTTTAAAAAGAAATTGGTTGCATATTAGATGGATACATATTCTTGTTGAGAATGAAGTTAAAGAAAGCTTTTTTATTGCCTTCTTCTTCTTCTTCTTCGTAGAAAATATTTATTTCCGCCAAGAAGAAGTGTAGAAGGTCTTTTCTTTCTTGTCTACATATAATAATATTGCATTTATCTACAAACGCAACCATTTCAAGGAGAACTTACCCGTGACGAAGAGCCGTCTTTATGAAGCCTTTCCGTTCCCTCAGTTTCAGAATATAGGACCCAGGACGCGACTCCAACGATTCTGGAGCCCCTCCCACCACAAGAACTAAATAAATACATAGTTGGCTGGTTGAAAGAACATCAGGATGAGGATGATATTACAAAACTCTTCCACTCTCATATATCAACATGGTGGTGGAAGTGGTAGTAGTTTGGCAATGAATTTGAAAATGAATGTGCTGCTCCATACGTGAGCAGCGAGACGGCGTAATAATGCTCAAAACTTTTGTCGTAACTCGTTTAAACAAACTGATATTCAGATGAAATGATGCACAGTTTTCTACAAAGTTTGACAGAGAATTAGCTTTGACTAATTGCCATGAACATAAATAAGGGACGGAAGGAAGCGACGGGAAGAGTTAAAAGATTGGAGAACAAGAAGAAGAAGATACCTCTCATTTTCGACCAACCAACCAAACTAAACCACAAAAATATGTCCTTGGCAAACCATCAAAGCAGGAACACTTCCTTACTACCGTCAACAACCACCCACCATCACCACCATCACCACTTGAGGAGAAGGAAAGTAATATAAGAGGACGTTATAAAATGTAAGGAAATATAACCACCTACCTGCGGCGTGCCCACCTTCTGGGCGACTTAGCAAGTAATTAAGACTTGGTTTGGAGGCAGAACATGCACCTAAATAGATTGTTTACAAGTTGAGGCATGTGTTTGAACTCTGGTCATGTTTTTGTTTGATCTCTCTCTTTGCCATTCTTCCTTCCTCCTTCATAAGTACATATGTACCTTACCTGAAGACATGAGATACTCTCGATATAATGGGAACAAGTAATGCCCCTCCAGTGTAAGGAGATGTGGCGTGATTCCAGGAAATATTTTAGAAAATTGAGTCCCTTCAGTAGCGAAATTTCCAAACGCTGCCGAACATAAGATTCCATGTGGATGGCTACCAAATATGTAGTTCTTGTTTGGGTCCAAAGGACTTGTTTTAATCAGTTTTATGGGAAAGTAGTCGCAATACCAGTGCCACAAACGCCAGCTTCGGACCCAATCGCTTCTGTCGGGAGAATTAAGTTTGTACATTAGTTCCAACTTGTTCATCACGTACGATACATACATACATTCCATCCCAAGCAAGCCCCACAGGACAGGAGAGAGAAACCAACTCTAAAGCCATTACTACATCATGCACTCCACCACCACCACCACATATGTTATGTAAGTTGAACAACACTTACCTCCTTCCCCCCAAATTGGGTCGTTGCCGATCAAAGAGAAACCAGATAAAGTAAATGGCTGGAATAAAGCGTAATTGAGTGTAGAAAAAGAGATACAAGAAAAGAAACAGGCTTCCAGGTCCCATCAGAAAAAAGGTGAGAATCCAAGATGCCACTGCAAATGTTTGAAGTCGCCGATCAATGGGTATCGCCAATGGGGCAAATTCCACACCCATCATCTTCTTTCCGTGATGGACGTGGTGGTGTCTACACAAAAAATGGAGAAAGTTACATACATACGCTACAAAATAACAGCCTTCTTTAAACCAACCACCATCACATTTTCATAATTAAGTATTGCTATACACTTTTCAACCTTCACATCTCCATCAAATCTTCTCGTTTAATTGCTTTCTCCGATTTGGCCCATTATGCAGCTATCCATCAGAGCAGAGAAAGTGCTGCTCAAAAATAAGCTTCCTGGGATTTCATCACATCAAATTATATCCTCTTTCTCCACAACCACCACCACTTTCTCCAGCCAACATACTCAACTCACTCGTTGAGTTATTACACCATCCTTCCCTTTCCTTCCTTCCTATCAAATCATCCATCCACATGCAAATTCTGCCAAGTGGTTCATTTCCATATTATTGGCGTTCATAATAATAATAATAATAACGCCAAAATATCAGACCTCCTTCCTAAAGTGGTCGTTTGCATTAATGCGAATTTATTTTTGCCTTTGTTGCCATCATGTTGCCATGCTAGACTGGACGACTACTGTTAGCTAACCTAACTAGTTAGCACCAGTCAATTCCATGTATCATCCTAATAATATTGCAAGCAATATTCCATTCCTCTTTTATCGCACGCATTCGTCAATTAATTTCCCACCCAGTTGGGCTTATCATCAATCAATTGGTGATGAATTAGTGATGTCTACTACTGACTGTGCTGTCTTTTTTCTCTCTCGTGTTACATTACATACCTACTAGTTTCATTTTCAATGTGTGTCTGCTCCACAGGGGTTGCCCCTAAATCCATCCGACTGCTGCTCCCCATTTCGCCTTACTCGATGGATGGATGGATCGGAAATGGCGATAATCAATCCTTTTTTCTTCCTTTGATGATCCACAACACTTTTTTTCTTTCTTTTTCACCTCATCTTAACTTAAATTAATTAACACACACTGTATTCTTCCAAATCTATCTATTCTTCTTTTAAATCCTTAAAAAGATCTTCAAAACCTTCTTTAACAATCAGTTCATTTACTCCAAGTTCCAGAAAATTACGGAAACTACAATCAAACCAATAACACTGTGTTGTTTGAGTCCCTGAAGAAGAAGATGGCAATTTATTTAATCCCCTTGATTCGTAATCCTCTTAATTCAGTAATAATATAGCAACATAACAACAACAATCACACCATCATCCTCAAAGTTTGGAATATTATGAAACCGCAAAAAGTGACGAGACCTTCAAATAAACCAAAAACTTCTTTTGATTATTTAAACTTAACAACGTTTAGCATGACTGAATCTTTATCTATGCGTCGTAGTTGTTCATATCTGTTGCATTTACTGCATTTAACTTAACTTTTAAGTTGTATCTCTGTTCAGAGATACAAACTAGTAGGACGAATGATGATGCTGCACTTTATAGATTTGTAACAAAGTCACTATTCTCTTGCATAACTATAATGATGTTGATTATAATTATGAACGAATGTTATAACAGCAGCACTCATTATTTGTATTACTTGTCAATAAGAATATATGGTTGCAACAGTTGCAGTAGATCAGGTTCACTTGCATGCATACAATATATAGGGACAGGTCCCTTAAGAATTTTAGTCAATCCTCCCCGCGCTATTACATAGATACTCTGCATACATATCATCGTCATCATCCTTCATCCTTCCCTTCAAGAAACCCTTTAGCCTTCAGGCACACAATTGTTATTTCATCATGGATTGGAGTCTATTTTTCGTCATTCATTCATATCACACAGCATTTCCTGGCGTTGTTTTAGTTAATTTAAAATAATATTATTTCATTCTATAAAATAATGCAGTCTGGTTTTATGTAGTGTCAACCAATTGATTGGGTGGATTGAATGAATGGATATGGAATAATTATTCTCATGATTTTAAGAGACAGGCTGGAGTTAGATGGATGCACATTGAAATTAGAGATGATGATGAGAATGATTCGTTAAATTTATGATGGAGTAATTCCCTATAGTTATATAGTGTATGAATTTGAATGGATATTTGATATTTATATGTTGATGATGTTCATTGTTCAATTCGTAATTAAATCCTCCCATTTAAATCTATGACAATTGAATTATGTGGTATTGTCTCGTAAATTGAATTATGATTGCGAGCAATAATATTAATTTTCTGGGTAGGTATATGGATTCAAATAGGAATAAGGAATAATATAGCTTATTTCGTCCAGGAATTTGCAAATTATCGCTGTATGCATTATAATAAATAGGTGGTGTCATTCTTTTCAGGCATGTAAGTAAATAATAATGGAGAAACTATCACAGAGGAACAACGTGATTCCAATATTTCAGATTCAATGGATTCAAATTCCAACATTCCAGTCCAAACATTATCATTATTATTATTATAGAATCAATAATGTCTGCATCATCAGTCATTCAACATGACTCATACAGTTTGCTATCATTACATTGCATTCATGTACATATGCATGTAAATGCGTATATTCTTATATCATATCTGCAGTCAAAGTTCAATCTCTAACTCGCTCCTTCTTTCTTTGGGAATATGATAGCCATGAATCCATCCATCGTTTTGTTCTCTTCCTTCCATTTCTAGATATCTGAGGAGGGAGGAGGAGGATGTTATGTGTTATCATACTAAAAAGACGATAAATGTGCAAGGTTTTCTAGTTATCGATTTCCCATTGCTCCATTTTATTATCAAATTGAAAGGTTATCTCCCTCTTCACAAAGTGTTTCACATAATACATCTTCCAAAACTAACTAACCAAACGAAACCACCCACTGAGACAAAAGTCACCCACCCTGGCTGACCTGGGTGGGTGGATTGGATGGGTAGTCAAAATAACAGCTTGTGAAAGAAAGATAGCTTCTATTTGATTGATATTTATGTATGAACTGACTACTACTGGATTTCCACCATGCTTACATACATCGGGTTACACACCATAATATCAGGGATTATAGAGGAATCTTCAAATTTACAATTGATGAACGTTATACACCATTCTTTTTTTTTGATTCTTTGATCTTTTCAACCAAATACATTTTGACGTTGAATGGATCGAGATGATGATGATGATGGAGAAGCAAAGCAGATTTTATTGGCTGTTGTTTGCTTTTGCTGCTCGTGTGAAAGAAGAGAAAGCAAGTGAGGTGAAAGTGAGTGAGCATTCTTCTTGATTGAGTGAGTGAGTGGAGTGAGCAAGGCAGGAATAAATAGCAGAAGGGAACTGAACTGCTTCACTTCAATGGATGGATGGATAGAGAGAGAAAAAACGGCATTTTATTCCTACAAAGATTTATTTGCAATATTATTATATACGCCATGTATTGTGTACGCCTCACTGGGTTTCAAAAAAGTTAAGGAGAAAGTTTAGTCAATGTTCTGTCGTAGAACAGAAAAGTGTAGCTTTTTTGTGAGTTGAATTGAATGAATTGCAACACAAGTACAGAGAGAGAAGATGAGATGAGGTAGTAGTATTAGTAGTAGTAGTAAAAGAACAATCGATCGACTCAGGTGAAAGCTGAAGATACTTTCCAGCAGGTGCAACCCGTGTTGAATTACAAACAGAAAAAAAGGAAGAACAACTGTATGATGTCAAAGGATAGGGCAGTTTTTTTGGGAACAAGATTTTTTGCCAACATTTCCCAGGGATAAGGAGTCAACACGTTAATAATAGTCAACACATTAGCCGGAAGTAGTAAAACAGTTTCCTTGTGTAATTACCCTGGATGAAATCACACACACACACACACAATGCAACGTTTGACTGTGGCGTTTGTCACGTCATTAGAGTCATAATTAAATGGGCGGTTGGGCAAATGAATAAGTGAGAAGGCAGGCTCACTTACTTACTGCCGTGCCATTATTCTGTCCAAAGTTTAATTAGAGCCGTCATTGTCATTGTGAGGACAGGAGTCGTATCTACTAATTCTGTGGTTGGTGTCATCCAACCCTCCTATCTCTCTCCAAATAGTTAGTTAGTTAGTCAGTCGGCCGACTTATTGCAGAATTGCGAGCAGCAGGATTATTGCTGCTTGATGTCCAACGCGATAAATGGGAAGTGTAAGTGATGCCCCCATTCTGTTCTGTTGAGTTTATAGTGGATTCCCAGCGTCTGTCTTGACTCGAACATGTCCGAATTCGTAGTAGAAGTGGTTGTGATCTGGATGGATGAATCCTTTTGTCAGAGATACATTATTACATTGGTGGAAATCTCCTCTTCCTATTTTTACTAATATGATAATACTTTTCTGCTTGTTCCTTCTAGCTAAGCTGCCTCTCACAGAGCTGCATTTATCTATCTCTTGTTTTTTTTAGGATGGAATGGAAAAGTAGTAGTAAAGTGGGAGTTAATTGATAGCATTGACTTTTTATATACGACGACAGAATACTTTAAACGATACTTACTTACACAACAACACAGATAGATAAACTTCCCTACGGACATGTTCTCTCACAAATACTTGCAAAAAACCCTCCCTAAAAATCAGACACAGGCAAGATGCGGGAGACAAGTTGAAGTGGTCCTTAACCAATTTAACGAAGAATGTGCATTTATTTAGTCACTTTTATTGTATGTGCTCACTTTTGCTGTTGCATTCAACAAAGTCTTCTGCTAGATGTGTAATTTGTTAACTTCACTACAAAAACGGGGAAGGACTAGAATCGAATCCACCATTTATTTCACATCAAAGCAATTCATGACCACACAAGTAAGCCAAAGAGAGGGGAGCTCTTTTAAAATCAAAGAGTTAACTTTTAGATTTGATTGTTTTATTTGCACGAATTTATTTATTTGAGATAAGAGTGCAGTGGGGGAAACTTGAGATTTGAGTAATTACATAAAATACATGTCTAATCGTCATGGAATATCCCTCCCATTTGACATTGAGGTCTGAGATTTAGAAGTTAAGCTAGTTGGACCCCAACTAAGATGTGTTCCAAGTCTCAATGCTCTAGGTCAAGTGGGATGCATATTCCAGTGACCCCAGTGACATGGAATATCGCAATCACGTGACCTACAGGGATAAGACGTGCAACATATCTTCTTTTTCTATGCCATTTGAGTTGAGCATTGTCACCTGTCACGTTTTGTAGTCCATGTACGACTTGTTCGACAAAGTGTCTTCCGTTTTTTGTAAAACTTACTTTTAGAGCCACAGCCAGAAGTCAAAGTTCGGCCCTACATGTATTTTGTCAAAAATCAATAACTTTTGATCCTGTTGACGGATTTCAATAATTTTTGGATCAAATGATCAGAATGAGCCAAGTTTTGAGCAAATGTAAAATTATTAATGTTTGGGGCACTTTGAGAAAAGTCCGCCAAATCAAAAATTTCAAAATGGGGGTATAAATTATATTTTCAGGTTCCCTGAACGTAGTATTTATTCTGGTCATTTTGATCCAAAAATTATTGAAATCCGTCAACAGGATCAAAAGTTATTGATTTTAGAAGAAATACATGTAGACCTTATGGCCGAACTTTGACCCCTGGCTGTGGCGCCAAAAGTGAGTTTTGCAAAAAACGGAAGACACTTTATTGAACAAGTCGTAGGTGGCAATGCTCAACTCAAATGGTATAGAAAAAGGATACCTTGGATCCCAATAGGCTTATGTTCCAAGTCTCAAATCTGCAGTTGGAGCAGAACCGATATTCCCGGATGCTGTACCCATTCTGACCTCTAACACACCTGGAATAGGCATGCCAAATTTATCATAAACAACTAAGTAATTCGTCTTATGTTTCTTTACTTTCATGTCTTCAAGAATGCTCCCACTTTCATATATACTACGATTTTATGATTCATAATCATGGATTTATTAAAAATGATATTAAACTCATTCACAAATAATCAAGGTCCCAACATTGCCACAACTTACAAATGTAATTACAAACACCATATAATACATAGACGTAATAGATAAGAAATACTCATACATGGTAAAAAGAGGAACAACAATTATCAGATACAAAACCACATTTATCACTTGCAGAATTATCTACAGAATAGTACTCGTGTATAATCTTCACACTTATTAATTTGTTTAGTTTCTAACTCAAATAATACTTATTATTTGATATGATAGTTTTATTTATTAGCTTATCATTATTTATTAATTAATTGTAAAATTTTGGAATATGAAATTGAATAGGTTTAGTAAATAAGTATGTTTCTCTGTAATACATATAGGTCGTTTCAAATTTGAGACAAGGAAGGACAATGACGCTTATATCACTCAATTAATATTGAAGTCACGAAAATAGTTAGTTAGTTGATAATTTTTTGTGAACAGTTAAAATTAGTAGATAAGTAGGTCAAAGACGGTTCGATATTAGCGGGTTGAAGAAGATACTATTATTTGTATTAGAGGAAAAATAAGTACTACTACTTACTTACATTTGTGAGCATGCAAGGCCTTAATATGATCCAAACAAAACAGTCGGTTGGATTTATCTTTTATTACATTACATTACACACAGTTTATTGATTTCTTATTAGGTGTTGTGTTGGTCAATTCAATATCTAAGCACATTATTACATAATTTTAGTATACACCTTCTGAGCTTTGAATAGATATGCAAACGGTTTTTCGTATTTAAACCCAACCAACCAACCTACTTTTACTTATGTACATAACAACCACCACTGGCTCAGCTCATGTTTTTATAATAGGATATTTTTCCAGTTTAGGTCGATTTTGTATATGTTTGTTCGTATACGGTACTATTATTACATGATTATTACTATTATTATTATTATTATTACAATATAATACAAACGTCCTCCCTGAAAAACAGCATTACAAAATAGTGCATGTGATTTCATGGCAGTCCGTCGGCAGGAGAGAGACAGGGAATAAACTCCTGACGTGGAAACTTTTTTTGGGTTTACTTTTGCTTTCTCCAACTTTTGGAGGACATGATTTTGGCACGCATTTGTCGTATTCTCAGCTTTCCATGCCATCCTCGGGAGGATCCCTCATGTCACGAGGTGTTATTCGAGACCCTGACCAAAAAAATAATATAAGACATAAAGCCAAAAAGAATATATAAAGCCGATTCCATCCATATCCACACGATAATTCTTCATTGAGGTGAAAGGGATTAAGCTCACTAGAAGACTCACCTGTCACAAAGATAGAAGAGGATCTGTTTGCAGATTTTGAAGTGCTGGACGACGCCGCTGCTGCTGCTGCTGCCTTTGCCTGCTTCAAATGGCTTTGACTGCTTCTTCGACGATATGGCTTTTCTTCCAGCCGGAGGGAATAAGAGTGAGGTTGCTCGTCCAGAATCCCTTCATCTATGAAAAATAAATTAGATCCGGTTCATCCCTTCTTAATTTCCTGCTTAAAGAAAAGATCTGCACACACACGCAAACACAACATGGATAGCTTCATGTGTACTTATGTATCTCTACCTTCAACGATATTCATTTATATATGCTTACATAGAAAAGATTAAGATATGGGAAAAGAGGAGAAGATAAGCACAACTTTCGCCAGTCAGTCTACTTAACCATGAATAAACCCACCTGACAGGTACAGAATGATTTTTCCAAATAGCAAATCCACTCCATTAGGATTATAATTTTTGACTGCAACCTCCAAGTATTTGTCTCTCAAATCATCCGCAGTGACATTTGGATAAACCATGGTTTGATTCCAAATTGGATTCAAGGTCATCGGGATGTGACGCGTTCTTCTCTGATTTTCCAGGATTCGATCCGGCAATAGGTACACTGTGACGTAGGGATGATCAACCCCCATCACGTGACCACTTTCCTCATCACTTTTCTTCTTAAGGAGACGTGCCTTGATCACAGTGACATAGAGAATGCTCGCTCTAGGATCGTGACAAATTTGGAGTTGGATTTGTCCATACGATCCCTTTTTCCCTCTGGTCGGAGGAGCGTGTGCTACTTTTTTCTCCCCTTTCTCAGGTGAATTAAGTCGCATACTTTTTACACTAATATTTTCAGACCCTTTCCTCTCATTCCAATCTCTAGCAATGGGTTCGCTAGCATCAGTTAAAGATGGAGGGAGAGAAGTTGTAGATCGTTTTCGAAGATCTGTTTCCACCGGAATTGCTAAATGTTGAGGAAATCGGGATGATGATGGTTCTTCGCCAAGAGGTCCACGAACTGAGGTGGATGCTGAAGTTGTTGCTTCGGTTGAGCTGGGCGATGGTGATCTCATCAGCCGACTTCCATCCCCAACACCACTGTATGGCATCATTCTAGAATTTATTTCACGGCCAGGTAAATCTGAATATCCTGCTGGAAATAAAAACAACATGTTATCCATCCATCCATCAACTTTCTCTTCACACCAACAAACACAATAATAACATTATTCCCACACAGTAACTTTCACTTACCACCACCATACGTGGAAGTAGAGTAATGTGAATAATCATCAGCAGGTAATAAGTCGTGATGAGAATCTCTTATCGTTTGGTCAAAAAATTGACCCCGAGATGCCCGTCGTCGTCGCATGTCATCACCTTCATGACTGGAATCATCGTGTGGCGAATCATCCGTTCTCGTAGTAGCGGTGGATACATCCTGTCGTGACACTTCCTTCATCTTTCCCTTCGTCTCTACCGGGCACTCATCATCCTCCGCAACTGTGGGTCGTGCTTTTCCAGTTAGAATGTTATAGTCACTAAAAATTCAATTATAACTTTTACTAGAACCATCACCAAAAGTCATGAATGATTCAAGTATTTTTAATGGCATTCCTTCATCTTCTTTTTCGTCCTCCTCTCTACAGGAGGTTGCATGCGGAATGATGAAAGTTGGTTGATTGGTTGGTTGTGGGAAACGCAACTGCTCCTTTTGAAGTAAAAGTGAAGAAGAAAGACAAGTGGAATAAGTGAAAGCTAGGAGACAAGTCAACCGCAAGCATGGGATTCTCGTCAACTATTTGCAAAAGGAAAACTCAAATACCAACCAACTCATCATCAGTAAATGCGATGTGTCACAGGATTTTTGACATGCTCTCTCAAATCACGATTAGAATTGAAATTGAATTTTCACACAGATAATGTTTAATCCTGAAGAAGAAGAGAGAAATATGTAGAATCCATGCTAACAAAAACATACAGGGGATGAGATGAGAATAGTACTCGTGGCATGATGCACTGTTTGAGACATATCAGCTCCTTGAGGCTGTTGTATACGTCGTTGAATGTGTCAAAGACAGATACTCACACTTAACATTTACATTATTATTACGTTGTTTGTTGCCCTTTTCTCATCATATAATCCATCCACTCCTAAACAGAAGCAAGCATACATAACTCTTACGTATTACGCAGCACACTCATATCGTATCGTACAGTATGTATGCATCCAATTATTATTTATTTTAAAGTTTTATATAAATAAATAGCAATTAAATAAAATCCTTTACCTTTTGAGTACGAGTTCCACTTGACGAGAAGAGCTATCGTGTTGAATAATGGAGGAAACTTCTTCAAAGGTTTTGTTATCGAGTCCAGTCCCATTCCATTCCAAAACTACGTCCCCTGTGCACAATTTTTGTTCAATTTAGAATCATTAGCAACTTCTTCATCATCATTATCATTTATTATGCATTTTGAGCAGGCTGTGTGTTTTTCTTTTTATTGTCCATAATAATCACCTTCATAAATGTTTGATACAGTCTCGGCCAGCTTTTCAGGAAATACTTTTACCACGTAGGCTGCCAATTGTCCATTAGAGTCTGGCATTTCCTTCCCACCAACGATTTTCAAGCCAATCCCATTACTTTCGATGGACGAATCTTTGGCGTCCCGTGAGAGTATGAAACGCTTTACGGGGAATTGATACTTTATTTTGGAGCGTTGGGAAGCTGGCGACTGCAAAATCATAGGATGATTCGTTGCCTAAATTATGGTTTGAATTGATCTTCATGTTTAGGAGAAAGCAGGAAAGATGAGGTTATAAGATAGTATTCAATTATGTAAATATGTGAATGTGGATGATGAAAGCAGAGCGTGTCGTAGATATGCTACATATGCTGTGAGAAGCCAATTATGTTTTATGTTTGATGCAAAAAGTGTGGATTTGTAGATAATGTGCTAAATCGAATATTGCAAAATGGATTAAAACTTTGAAAAAGCGTAAAAATTTGATGGTAGGTTTTTATAAAAATTGTGGAAAGTAGTTCTGCTTAAGAAAATAAATGGTATCATTTCAGAAATTATTGTAAAAAAGGCCACTACATTGTAATGCATGGATTTGTACTCTACAGAAATATTCGTAAGTGCCATATATTTAATAGTGCAGTTTGTGAATGATTAAAGACGTGATAATACACAAAGGGCGAACCACATAAATGACGAGCAGGTGGGAAGTAGGCCTACATTCTTACTTGTGATTTTTTGCCATGTCCTACCGCAGTGACCGGCTGTGGAGGTTTACCTGTCGGTTGTACTTGTTTATTTTCATCTCGAGTACCTTTCGTCATTCTACTACGAACTGGTGTGGCCACACGCGCCGCTTGCTGGACAGGGGCAGGGATTTCTTGCGGTGGAGACCAAAGGTCAGATGCTGCTGCAGAGGCTGCTGCAGAGGCTGCTGCAGAGGCTGCCGCCCTTCCTCTTCCCCCACCCCCACCACCACCTCGTCTTTGTTGTTCTTCTAAATTCGGAACGGAAGATTCCCGTCTGCCGACCCTCTGTCCAAATCCTCTGCTAGCACGCCCATAATTGCGTGGGGCTGGTGTTGGTGGTAACTTTGGGGTAAATTTACGCGGATGGGGTCGTGTGGGATCATCGAATTGAATCGACTGCCTCCTACCTGAATAAGCAAAGGTAAAAGAACACTCCATGATGACCAAGGCAATCACCGGCGTGGAATGGTCAAAAAAGTGAGAAATGAAATGTACGTATTTTTAATTATATTATGAAAAACACGACATATACACGATACGAGCGTTGGTGAAAAATCATGCCGGGGGCCAATGGGGCAGTGAAAAATACACAATTAGAAGTCATATAGTCATGAGAGTGAGTGAGATGAACGTGAATTACACAATAATAAATGATTGACACCAACTCATGTGATTGTCCCGATACACATTGGAGGCACGAAAGCAGTTGGATAGGTCTGGAACTCGTATGTAGGGCATTCTCAGAGAAGGGGGTGGATGGATGAGGGACGTTCTTCACATTTCGTTCACACCGCACGCACAGTTGTTTCTGCAACTACTAAAATCAAGAGGGAAGACGGACGGACATGCACGGTGGATAAGCAACACTGATGAAGGATAAATAAGCAGATAAGTAGGAAGAGATCATCTCAATAATATATGGTTATTTTTTGTCCTTCGTGTCCTTTAGTGTTTTGAATACAAGGGATGACAGTGAGGGTGGGTACACACGTACAAACACATCACAGGGCAGAAGGGAGGTTCAGTTTGGTTGGGTTGGGTTGGATTTTTTTGAAGGAATAATAATAATAATGACATTATTATGCAGTGATGATGTTGATGATATATTATAATTATAATTTAGTCTGAGAGAAATTTATTGGCTGGAAAGCGACAAATTTCTTAAACGTACATAACACACGACCATAACAATCATAGTGTGTTTTAAAAAGTTAAAATGTTATATATGCGTAAGAAACACGACATCATCCATCAAATTTCCTTCCTGTTATTCCGAATTCATAATAATGAATCTTATTATTCTTATTTTGTAATTATTTAGCAACAACGTCTTCTCAATCATATGCAAGTTTAGTATTATGGACATGCATTAATTGTCCTCATATTTCATCATCTCTCAAAAATGGATAACAGCTTACTTATTTAGTTGGTTAGTATATATGTAATTTAATATAACCAATAAATTATCATTCATAATAATAATCATTTTCGTCATTGATTGTGCAAAAAGTGACGGATTGTAACAAAATTTCAACTTAAATCCGCTCCTGGCCAGCAAATCCAGCGGAGACAATTTCTATTATTGTAATAATAATAATAATTATTATGATTTTAATACTTTAATCAATCCTCCTCTCCTTTTCTGCAACTATCTAACTACCTTCAACCTTACCTATTTATTTATCACTTACTTATTTTTGTTACAATTTGTATACTTGACGGTTATCATATATAGATATAGAGAAAGAGTGAATTAGTTATTAGTAGATTTCTGAATATTTACATGATGACCATAATAATTAATGCTTATTGTTAGCCTTATATCTGTGTCACTTATAAGTTAAGTACAGCATCATAAACCGTATTATTATAATCCTAAATATATTTGTATCATGTACCAAATAAGGTTCATCTCTCTCTTCTCTTCATTATTAGATAGTAATAATTTATTACGCAAGAAAAAGTATCTGTATTATTGTGCACTAATTGCATCGATCTAATATATAGAACTGTGTATTATAGATAGATTGACGCATTAGTATTATTATTATTATTATTATTATTATAGCGGTTTCATTATGTCAGTAAATGCAAATAAGTAAAATAATCTGATTTACAATCTTATTTTCTTCATGATCATCATCACCGTCTTTCAAATAAAGTCTATGTGTAGTTTAGTAGTCAAAGAGATCAACAAGGACCACCGTCATCAGTTTATGTATAGTTTAGTGGAGACAAAGATTGGTTATTATTATTATTATTATTATTATAACTGATCTAACTTATTAGTTAGAAGAACTTTACAGGTTGATTAGTAATTTATTTGCTTGTTTGTTAGTTAGTTATTGTTTATGATAATTATTAGTAGGAGTCGTTTTTATAGTGCAATGTCAGACCATGTCAGGTCAGATCAAAACTCCACAACTTGAGGTATATTACATATTATTATGAGAAATATTTACACGACGTGTGGATTCTGCTCAGATAATTATTCTTTTATACCCAGCATTACATTTGGAACAAATTAAGGTATCAACAATAAGAATCGGTCAAAAATCCACACAGTCGTTGTGTAAATAAATGTTATCCTTTCTTTTTCTTAATGACGTGTATCAGTCTCCCTCCATCATCGTCGTTGTTGTTCTTTTTTTAACACTCTACATCTTAAAAACGCATGTTTGTTTTCTCTTCAAGAATCGGCTGCACGAGAAATTGCAAGATTGACATTTTTTTTGTTTAAAGACTTTCCTGGAGAAAGTTGATTCCAAAACTCTAGCTCAAGATTCAATTTAATTTCCAAGCTAAAAGCCGAACAAATAATTATTTTCGGTTTGCTAACAATCAACCTCGTATGGGTATATGCATGGGCTTGCTAACTTAAAACGCGTACTGACGCACCACTAGTTCTGAATGAACACTTCTGAGATGACACCACATTTCAACTTTACTCTATCTAGCACGGTAACAGCAACAGCAAGGAAGAATGTATATATTAGTTTAGTAATGGCAAACTCGACAAGTTATTTGTTTAGGCTTTGCTTAGGTCTAGATTATATATTACACAAGGAAGTGTTGACAGATATTGTTAATTGAATAGTAGTCTCATGTGTAGTCGAGTTAATTAGTTCTTGTATCAACAATGATGATAATAATAATAAATATAATTAAAAATCACTAACATTTCAACAAGAGAAAGTAATTAACTAACCATAACCAGCTCTGTAGGCAGCAACTTTTCCTAGCTTGATTTGAGTTGTGGTTAGTTAAATTACAATGTAATAAAGTTTTGATTATTAAAATGTAAAGTTATTGATTTCATTCAATCGAATCAAAGTCATCATCAAATCAGATCACTCAGAATTTTGGGCCATTGCATGGATGGCATCATCACAAGTAAAAAAAAATGTCAAGTCAAGGAATTATTATTAGCAAACATAGGAGTTAAGGCACAAAAGATTGTATCGGGCATCAATAATCAATTAATTAATTGACCCCTCAATTATACCAACATACAAAATGCTTTCTTTTCTGGAAAACAACATGATTCAACTATTTTTAAAATCCCTTCACTTTCCCAGGGTAAAATTCTGCATGGTGATGATGATGGTTATTTGATCTGATGATGATTTTTTGGAGATTCCTTCCTGCATGAAATCAATCATAACTTAACAAAATAAAAAAAGCTAATTAAAGATGACTAATACACGTATAAATCTATACATACAGTTTGAGATAGAGAGAGAGAGATAGAGATAGATAGAATTTAGAAAGTGGAAATAAGTCAGTCAGTTCATATTTTAACAGAAATAAATTACAATCATAACAATAGTAATCAATTATGGAGGTTGGAAGATGGGTGATGTGATGATATGACTCATCAGACAGACGAGAGCACAGTTGAATAGCTTAATGTAATTATGATAGTTTTCTAGGTTGTATAGACTTTAGTAATAAGTCACTTAAAAAGATCTGCGGTCTGGCCTGCCTCATAATATGAGATGATGATTGATGATGCTGATAATAATAATAATATAATAATAATAATAATATATGCAGTCTTATTTTACAATGATGCTACTATACATATATGCCCATTTTGCATAATGATGATAATGATGATGATAGGACTGGAAGGAGGAATGATATATATCTGCAGGATATGCATAGGTTACATTCGGGAGTAGTTTTTGGAGCCCGTTAAAAAATTGTCATAATAGTCTTCCATTAATAATATAAGAAGATCACACCCACAATAATATAAGACGAGCGGAAGAGAAGTGCATAGGAATAATAATAAGAAGAAATGGAAAGTTTTTAAAAGAGATATATTGAGACACAGAGAGAAAGAGAAAGTTGGAGAGAAAGTGAAAATATATAGAGATGGAGCACACCGAGAGAAAGTATACAGAGTCCACTTAGACAACATATATATTTTAAGTATGTGGAGGAAACATCATGACTCACAATAATAATATGAGGACTGTGTGGAAGAATGCAAGCAATAATAATAAGAAGAAGAAAAATGACACACCAATCAGATAGTATGGTAAAATATAATAAGAATGATAATAATAATAATAATAATAATCAGACGGATAAAATAGTCTGCGTGCAGCAGGGGGCTGTATCCACGGTGGCGAGCCATTAGCCATTACTCTATATATATATACGATAGATAGATACAGACCATTCCATCACTCACGGGAGCCCAATAATAATACAACATGCCTGCTATATATAGTAATGTGTACTATCATCACCACTTAATTGACTTATTAATGTCAGAGTACGGTACGATAGGGAAGGCCGAGCCCTTGATTGGATACACCATACTTGCCTTTCATCATTTGGCCGCTACTACCCGAGCCTCCTCGACTATCTCCTGAGAGTCCTATGGGCGCAGACCCAATCTCTTCAAGCAACCTTCTTGACCTTGTCGGCATGTCAGGTAAAATTGGCATTGCCGCTGGTGCCCCCATCTCGCTACCCATGCTCTCGCTGTCTGTGGCCATGGGGGACATTTCTCCAAACCTCTCATAATATAACTCATCATGACTCCGAAATGTTGATGCTATTCTCTCAATGCTTCTGTCTTCTTCACTTGCACACGGGCTCACTATAGCTGTTCCATGAGGACCGTGGTGGATACGACCCAGGCCACTACTACTACTTGGACCACCACCACTAGAATACATTAGGAATCGTCCATAGGAGGAGGAGGAGGGGGTGGAGGAGGGGGTCTCATAACGACCATATTGATCTCTTATTAATTGATCCACGGATTTTAGCACGCTATGTCTCTCATGATCTGTCGGATCTCGATGACGACTGCTGTAGTCGGAATGATGATGATGATGATGATGAGAGCCACCCATCCCACCCACACTACTTCTGTCTTGCATTTGTTGGCGACGTCGGGCAATCTCGGCCTTGATTCTTGCCTTCTTCTCTTCCCTGCTAAGCATGTCTTCTTCTTCCTCCTCTTCCTCCTCACTTACATAGGGGGACGGGTGCCAGGAGCGGGATTTGCGATGTTTGCGCATTTGATGTCGCCTGTCTCGACCACCGTGGTGGGAAGCCAAGCGTGACGTGGAGTAAGACGTGGTTTCCCCATCACTATTTCTTCGAGATAAATAGCGTGAAGATGGCATTGAGGAGGGGAGACCAGAAGAGGAATGAAACTGATCATGCTCCACTCCAACTAATCCCCCCATGCTGTTGATGGCAGTTTCTCTAAGGACACCTCCAGCTGAGGCCCAAGAGGATGCAAGATATGACTGTGAATGGTCCCAGTCAAATTGTGGTTTGGAACGATGATGGAGTAGTGCGCTGTCTTCTAGTGACTCATACTCGTACGATTTGTAAGGTTGTCTCAGTAAGCTGGCCGATATCTGAAAGAGGAGTAATTAGCTAAGGTGAGAAATGAGTGCCGTGTGAGGGTCAAGTGCAGGGGTTAGTGAAACATAGGAGAGAAAATAAAATAGAAAAGGGCACAGACAGACACAAATACAAACACAGGAGGAACTCATACTCGATCAAAATCCTGAAGCTCAGGAATGTCCCCGTCTTCTTGAATTGGCGAAAATGGAAGGGAAATTTTAGGATCAGATAATTGTCGCCGGTGGCTCTTCAGCTTCCGACTCAGAAGTGGACTTGCCCCCGCTGATCTCGAAATTCCCAGGTCCGTTCTGCATCACCAACCCACGATATAATCATATTATTAGCAAAAAATAGGGCCCTCAACTTTTATCCTCCCTCATCCTCTTCTTTATCCCTTATTATTATCCCTTAATAAACTTGGGGTAATCGTTTTAAAACCTCTGAAGGTAAAACATTCAAAACGTTCATGCTCACGGCTTTCACTTCTTTATGTGAACGTCTTGTCCGTCTGTTCGCACGATTACGCCCGAGCGGTCTAACAGATTCGAATGCAATTTGGGGGTCAAAAGTAAGGTCAAGTTCGAAGATAGATTCCCTCGGGCACACCCCCTTGGGAGGAAAGATCAAAGGTCACTCAGGGAAATTTGAGATTTTGTGGTTTTTGCATTTTATAAGCTATCCCCATATAAACTTCCATATTAGCACCCCCTGACCTACTGGGGGTGTGGTTAGGATAATCGCTTTAAAACCTCTGAAGGTCAAAACATTCAAAACGTTCATGCTCACGGTCTACGCTAATTTTTTATATTGGCTCCTTTAACAGTTTATTAAGGGATCTATCTTTATCCCTCTTAGTATTATTATCCATTACTAAACTGTTCAGCAGATATAATAAAGTAGAGGAAGCCGTGAGCATGAACGTTTTGAATGTTTTGACCTGCAGAAGTTTTAAAAAGATTGCCCCAATCACACCCCCAGTAAGTCAGGGGGTATTATTATGCAAGTTTGCATGAGAGCAGCTTATGCAATGCAAAAACCACAAAATCTCAAATCCCTGAGTGACCTTTGACCCCTCCCCGGGTGTGCTCGAGGGGATCCATCCTTGAATTTGACCTTACTTATAACCCGCCCTGTTGACCCCCAAATTACATTTGAATCTGTCAAACCGTTCGGGCGTCATCGTGCGGACAGAACATTCCCATAAAGTAGCTTCCGCTCCTTAATAATCCCTCCCGCCTCGCACCCACCCATCCCAATCATCCTTCCCCCTTTTCTCCTCATCACCCTCTTCCCCCTTCCTCCTCCTCCTTCACAACCACCACCACCAACACAAGTCTGTGCGTGCCATGTGCTGTGAGTGTGTGCCTGTGCCACTTGTTGTTTGACCACCCTCCCACCCACCCCCATAAGTAATATGACATAAATGAAAATCTCAAATCTCAAATACCTGGACCTGAGTCCTTGATCGCTTCCTGCGCGACTTGTCACAGCGTCCAGCCTCGCACCCAACTCCCGATCCCTCTCCCGTAATAATTCTAACCGTCTCCTCTCTTCAGACAGCAACTGACGACGCTCTTCTTGCAATTGCTCTTTTAAGCTTCGAATATAGGAGGGCAGTCCCTGACTCCCCGAATTTAAACCAGTGTCTCCCAGGCCTGACAATCCGGACAAACTGCTCAGTTCTTGTTCAAGTGAACCAGGCCCTTTGTTAAGCAAATGTCTGAGATCGGGAGGTAAGCAGGCTGCCAACTCGGCAAGGTTAGCGTTCCAACTATCTTGACTTGTTTTATGACTGGGATACAAGTCGGCAAGTACGGAGGTCGTTTGTGTCGTTAAGTCGGTTGGATAAATACTAGTTCGCATTCCGGGGAATGGGCTGGATGTGGAGAACAGGGAGCTGCTCATGTTCATTGGGTATGTCACGTCCGGTTTACCCCCCATACTACTTACGACACTGGAGGCTGAAATATACGTGAATCATATAATATGCCAATTAAGATAATGATATATACCACTGTGTGATGTAGTCATGTGTTATTGTTATTAATATATAAGGTAAGTTACCTTGTAATAGACCGAGTGCAGATCCAGGTCGCGGCACCGGATCAGCCACACTCATTGTAATTTTTCTAAGATTACTTTCACTGGCACTTGGTCTCGACAAAGTGAGACTTGAGAAGGGATACTGCTGCCGACCCGACAACATTCCATCTGCTGTTTGCATCCGCAAAGGAGAGACCGACCTACACCATAAATGTGTGACACGGCATTCTACATAGTTATAAGCAGGGTAGAAAATATGAAAATATGTACACACCTAAAATATCTGTCACGTTTTTTGGTCGAAGGCAACGGAGCGGCTTCCTGATCCGGGGGCAAACATGGCAACTTTCTCCTCATTCTCAAGGATTTTTGTGAATCTGTCTCGCTCATCGTATCGGACGAATCACCAGGTAGTTCCCGTCCACTTCTAGGCGTTCCGACCGGCGTCCCTATTGGAGTACCCAGTGGTGTCACTGGTTATGAGAAACGTACAACAGCATGCAATAACTCACATCCACCACCATATCCTTGTGAAGCTCCATGAGTACCTGCCATGGGTTGCAGGATCAACTGCGTCCCTAGAATTGTGGAGCCACCTCCAAGGAATGTTCCTAGACTGGTGACCACTGCGGGGGTTAGAGTCATTCCACCCGCGGTTCCCCCCAATCCTTGACTTCCTAATAGAACGGTGGATTGGCCATCTCTCCTCATATCCCCAGAACTTCCTAAATGACCTCCTCTGCTACGCTTTTTCATGTGTTGTTGTTGGTGTTGCATGGCCATTTGTTGTTGATACATGATGGCCTGGGCTGGGCTCAAGGCTCCTTAAAATAAATAAATCAATCACAAATTCCACTACAATGCATAGAACAGGCGGATGAGAGCAAATATGGAAATGAAGAGGTTTTAATTGTTCTAACTTACCAATCACCCCAACGCCCACATTTCCCTGTTGTTGTTGCTGTTGTTGTTGCATACCACCCTGGGGCACAAGTTGGTAAGGTTGTAAGGATGATGTTAGCCCAGTATTTCCATACTGCAATGCTTGCTGACTCTGAATCCCACTTCCAAACTGGGTCCCTGAAGCTTGTGGCGACTGTTGTGCCAGGAAGGAGGATAATTGTTGATTTTGACGCTGATACGCAGGATCATGTATGGATGCAAAGGCAGAATGCTGATGGGATATGGACTGAGGAATACCAGATTGGGACGTGTCGTATGGAGAAATTGATTGAACTTGATTTGTCATTCCACTCAAACTACTTGGGGGGATAGGAAACGCCAAGGATTTGTCCTCTGACGGTGACGGTCTTGGGGAAGTGCTTCCCAAACCTGCAAAAAAGAGAAAGTTATCCCACCACCACCTCCAGCCATTACAATAGCATAACAATAATTGCATTTTTAAGTGTACCCTCACCTAAGGCCCTACTAAAGTCAGCTAGCAGACCACTGATGGACTTGGCACCAGGACCAGCCTGAGAAGTGTTGACGGCTCCGTGCCCAGGAACAAGATTTGACGCCGCACCCCCCAATTGGTGATGCATCCCTTGAGCATTTGCTTGTTGCTGCTGCTGCATGAGTTGCATAGACTCTTGGTATTGACTATCTGTCTGATGAGGCAATGGGGATTGGCTCAGAGAATATTGTCCAGTGGTATTTGCCGCGCTCATACGCCCCGTGACCGGGTCATAAACATTTTGCTGTTGCTGGGCCTGCTGACCTGCTTCTTGAAGCCAACTTTGTTGTTGATGAAGTTGTTGTGCTTGGATGTGAGCATTTCTGTCCAGTTTCCGGTTCGTATCTGTCCAGTTTCCAGTGATACTTTCCTTCCAGTTTTCATCGTATTTGTCTAGTTCGTTTCCTTCCAGTTCCACTCTGGAGACTGGAAGAAAACGAACTGGAAACTGGACAAATACAAAGAAAACTGGAAACTGGAAGGAAAGGAAAGTATTACAAACTGGAAACTAGACAAGTACGAACCGGAAACTGGACAGAAATTCCCACTTTGTGCTAGGGCTTGTTGTGCGTGAAATTGTTGCAATTGGGATCCTTGCAGTAGGCCCCCACCTCCTGTGCTGGTTAAAGGCTGTTGTGGTGGTTGTTGCTGTTGACTGGACAATGATGATAGGCCTTGGACATGACTTTGTTGTGGTTGCATTACTTGGCCTTGTTGTAATTGCTGTAGTGGGGATGTTTGTGGTGGGAAACCTTGCTGAGGTTGTTGTTGGGGGAAGCCTTGTTGGCTGGTGGCAAACGGTTGTTGTTGTTGGGGTACTGGACCTGTTTGTGGTGGAATTGGGGAAGTGGAGGGGATCGAGGAGAAGGAACTATTAGGTGGTAACTGTTGCGGGTGTTGTTGTTGTTGATATGATTGCATTAGGCTAGACACAGACTGATCTGTTGACGGACCCGTGACGCCAGCAGTTGGACCCATATTCGTTGAAGACTGACTGCTGATGGCGTTCCATTCATTCGTCCCCATCCCCACTCCTTGTTGGTGTTGGTAATCGGGTAGGATTTGTCCCTGCTAAATTGGTAGAAATAGAGAGAAATATAGAATTATCTGTACATTGGAATTGGATAAGAGCGGATAATATCATATCGATCTACTATGCCTAAAAATACCTGTTGAGGTTGCGGCTGTATTGAGCGTTGTGGGTCATGGGAAAGTTGTTGACCTTCTGGACCGGACAGGGCTGAACCAAACATTGGTTGTGTCGGATGTTGTAGAGCTTGTTGCTGATGTAGTGTTTGTTGAAGCTGTTGAAGTTCGGATTGCGGATGCTGTTGTTGTTGAAGTTGGTGGTGGTAAGGATCCGAAGAATGTTGTTGTTGACCAATTTGCATTACACCACCAGAACTGGTCACACCACCCATGCCACTCCCTTGTTGTTGTTGTTGTTGGTTTATAGGTATTTGTTGACCATGAGTCATGGACGACGCCATAATGTCTTGGTTCACCCGACCTTGGTTGTCCATCTGACCAAGGTTTGAATGCGCTAATGACTGAGTATTTACATTATTATTAGTTGCATATAGGTTGCCCTGTTGATCCATAATTGGATGAGTGGAAGAAGGCAGTCTATTGTCCAAGGAACGTTGTGGCCGAAGTTGGGGTCGGATCGGATGTCTGGGATCTGCACCAGTATGAAGCATGTCTTGTCCGACACCAACCCCTCGGCGACGTGGGTTCATGTCACTTCCAGGAATGGTGGGTTGAAATCCCATCCCTGTCATAAAACCAGAGAGGCCTCATTACTCCATCATTAATTAATTAAGCCTTTCCTTTCATAATACATACTCCACTCCACCATTATTGCAGATTATAAGAACAATACACAACGTCGAAGTTATCCGTCCATCCAACAAACTTCATATAATAATTGGTATGAGCCCCCATTATTATTATTTTATCCTCTTATCTTATTCATCCCTACTCAACTATGTAACAATAGCCAACAAAAGTGAAGTGATTCAACAATTCTGAGCTGTAATTTAACTTTAACCACCACCACTTTCATAATAAAACCTGAACTTCATCGTCTTCTCCAATTTCGCCCACACACCACCACATACAGTTACAAAACAATATTATATATACTGATATATAATCCCCATCCATCTCCATTCTCCGAAACGCCAAGAATAACTTTTCCTCATATTGAAACTTATCTGAAATTGTGGTGGTTTATGGTTCGGATCGGATCTTTTGAGGGGTTTCGTTCTCTGTTGTGAGTGATATTATTTACACGGATGGATGGGGGCGGTGGGACTTGGCGCGTGTAGTTAATAAGTAATAAGATCCATTCAAGGACTTATGTATGAAAGGTTTGATTGAATATGCTCATAGGACAAAGAAGAGATTTTCTGTTGAGATGAGAGGTGGTTAGGTGGGTTTATTAGTTGTTGGGTTGGTTGTGAAGGGGGCGAGGATGGAGGATGAAAGAAAATAGGTCAAATAAGTGGGTGGATAGGATAGGAAAGTGGGTGGAGGAAGTGTGAAGCAAAAATTGATACAAATTACCAAAGAAGCGTAAGCAAAGCGTTGTAGCGGATGAATCCTGAGAGTGTGGTTACGTGTTTACGTTACGAAGGAATGACCATTTTTTCAGTTGCGGTGCAATACTTGAAGAACATTAGAAGGAGATATGGTCACAAAAAACACTTTTTTTTAAATGATACGATCAGAAACTATTATACATTTTTCACAGAATCTCATCATCATCATCGCTCCTGAAATTGTACCAGACAAATTAAATATGAGAGCAAATTCAAACTTTTACTAATATGAGTTTATAGAAATATCGACAAAATGTCAAGAGAGAGAGAGAGAGAGAAAGATAGAAAAAACAATATTATCCGGTATACATCATCATCGCTAAGTAATTATTTAATTAATTATTTAAAAGACATGATAAAGTTTGCAATATATTGAAGATGACGATGATGGTCTATGATTGACTGACGTACCCTTACTGGATATACAATAGGATAACTAACCGCAGCAACTACCAGGGGAATACACACAGACACAGACAAATAGGTAATCCATTCATATGAATCGTTAAGGGTGACAGGTGAGTGAGCTAATTAAGTTTTCATCGTCTAAAACTTTTGCTGCATAACAAACAAACAACATTGTATACATGTTATGGAACACCACCACAGGAGGGTCAAATTAAGTAAGAGATTGCTTTTTCATTTGCAGAAATATGCAGCCCCAGAGTTTTTCCACCCGAAAAATGCTACTGTTTTTTAGAAAAGAATAAATGTAAAGATGGTACTTATCGTCAAAAATACCATGTCACCACCACCACTAAATTCTCACAATAATAATACTGATAATTGCGGCACGTGATGACATGCTTCATCCATTTTACCACCACAAACACGGCGAATAGAGCTATGTATGTATAATCAATCAGTGTTCATGCAACGCAGCCAAGATGGTATGTACGTACATATTAGATTATTATTGTTATTAAATGGTGGTAATTCATGGACTGAATAGTGAAACTGGACTGGATTAGTTAATTATGGTTGGTGATTGATAATACGGGAGAAAGTTAGTTAGTATAGGGTCATAAGAGAACAGACAGAGCATATAAATTATCAAGAAGAATTTTTAGCAGTTTATAACAATAAAAGTTAGTAGTATAGTTGGGTGCGACAGGCAGGAAACAAAGAATGTATATTAAATATATTGCAGCATTATAATAATTGCTCACATTAAATAAACCAAATCAACATAAATGCGGAGAAAGGAGGAAGAAATAGAGAGAGGAGAGAGAATAAGGTGTGTGCGTTGGATATGTATAGGGAGGTCGTAGGTCATAGGTATAGGTAAGTAGAACGCGTATTATTTTACTTTATTAATTAATTTATTATTGTGGGACACCCTCTTCTCAAGTCTTTTTTTTTTAGTATCTCTTTTTTTAATCCTTATCATCATCATGCATCTGCCCCACGACAAACCCACTTAGCCATCCAATTATCATTTTTACAAGAGTGAGAGTGTGGCAAGCAGCCAACTTGTTGGTTTAGGGAAAAAAGGAGGGATGGATAATGGATATGGAGAGAAAGTGGAGAAAGGGAAAGTAGAGAGAAAGAGAGTGACTGAGTGAAAGGAGTGGGAAAAGGTCAGTATAATGAGCACAAGTATAGGAACAAACCCAAGTTGGAGTTGGAATAACATATGTTTGGATGGTGGCCATGAGCAATCATAAGTAAGTAGCAACACGAGCCAATTATGTATATTGCAGGAGAAAGCTGCTTTCTCTCCATTTTTTTTCTTAAGTCAATTCGTCCCCAAGTAAGAAGAGTAAGAAGAGAAAAGAAACGAAAAGAAGTTGGGAATAATGAGGAAACCAGTAATTCGGTATGATAAGTATAATGAGCAATAGAAGAATGAATGTACAACAGATAGATAGATAGAAAGATAATACAATAAATAGTTGGTTAGATAGATAGATAAATAGATAGAGAAAGATTCATAATACAATGCAAATAGATATTGCATGCATGCTGCTGCTTGTACATACGTACATACATACATACATTCGGCTGGAAAAACTCTGGAGACCGATGTTTTGAAAGATAAGGGAAGAAGATAAGAAGATAAGGGACCTGAACTGACTGCAATTTCTTGTTTCTTTCTCTAATAATGTAATCAATTTACTGTATTCATTCTTTCAGAATTATTGTACCACTCCCACGAAACTCATGACTTCTGACCTAACTTTATTATTTATTATGCGCACGGCACACACTGTAGGCGTCATGGGATGGAAATGAATTTGTGTGCATTACTACTGCGACGCATTGTTATCTTCTCTTAATTTTCTACGATTCCTATATACACTACAATATTATGATAATTGATATTGGATGTTATGAGCACTACTGTATAATAACATACAAATAACGGAAAAAGGAATGCGCTCGCGAACATGGGTGGAGAAATGGAGGTCTGTGTGCGCCCTTGTTTTTTGTCTCCATTGTTCCGTATCCACCCGCTTGCTCGCTGGACTGGACTGGACTGGAGGGCAGAAAAACCAGCTATTTGGAGGTTGAGTGCACTCACCTTGGTGCTTGAGACTGGTGACGAGATCACTTCCCGTTGGACTTCCTCCTTCATCCTCTTCTTCCGGAATTGTGTACACTTCTCCAGGACTGTGGTCATAGTACACGTCCCCACTGGACACCCCACCTTTCCTCCCGCCATCGCTGTCATCGCTTTCACCACCAGATTCCTCCTCACTTGAACTTTTGTAATCATCTAGGTCATGTTCTTTAAGAACTATTGCTTTTCGAGGTCCTGGCACATCATCTGGGGACTCTGGGGAGATATTGCCAGGACTCTTCATTTTTATTGGGGATGGGCTCTCCATAAAGGTTGGGGATGGCGAGGGGGAAGGTGAGCGAGAGCAAATGGGTTGGAATCGCCCTTCATCAGTCTCTAGTTGTTGGCGTTGGCGACGTTTAAGAGTACTATCGACCGCAGACTGAAGTCTGGATAGCTCCTCCATGAGTGCGGATGTCTTTTCATCAACTGGTGGGGGTTGTGGTTGTTGGGGTGGTAAAAATGGAGGAGGTGGTGGCTGATGGAATTGGGATGATGGTCCTGGAATGCATTCCTCCGCTTCGATCGGAGTTTCCCTCATGCATTCCATGGAGTAATAGTCATACCCATTATTCTGTGGGGGTGATCGGACGCTGCTGATACTGTCTCGCCTTTCCGCCATGTCAATGCTTACTGAGCGACTAGTATTGTGCAGTTTATTATTAGTAGAAATAACAAAAGAAGGCTTTGCTTGGCTAGCAGAAGAGGCAGTGTGAGAGGTGCTCATGCATTGGGAGTGGTCAGGAAATGAAGGATCAGATGATGGGTATGAAATGTCTACATCTACAGGACTCTCATGAAGCGGCTCGTCACTATGTTCACTTTTCTCTGGAGAAAATATTTCCTCAAAGGATGGACGTCTACGATGTTTGGTGGTGGTGGCATCAGTTGTGCCCCCCCAGCTCCGCATTTTCTCCTTAGACTCAATCTTGTCAAACTCACGCTCGCTCTGTTGCAGTTGTGCTTGTTGAGATTGGAGGGGTTGCTGTTGCGGCTGCTGCTGCTGCTGACCACCGCCACTACCGCGTCGCCCTGCCTCGGTCTCCATCTAAGCACAATATACACATCTACAGATATCTGTATCTCAATTCAAAGTGATGGTAGTGGTAACGTGGTAACTATTTATTACCCCTGGAGGTGGCTGCTGCCCATAAGGTGGTGCTCTTTGACTAGGTGAACCTTGAATAGGATGGTGACCTGGGGGTTGGCCAGCATAAGGGGGAACGTGACCCATTCTCTGTCTTCGGTTATTTATACAGTTCCCACATGTCCATTCTGGCCTCTGTGAAGTGAAGACAATATTTAAAATGGATTCATATTTAATTCAAACTATAGAGAATTGAAAAAGGATGATACTAATTCAATATTCTGCATATAGTGCTTTCTAAATGTTATAGTTTCATTTATCATGATAACTTTGCATATTTTCCTGTTGCGTACAATACACACATTTTATACGATACGATAATATCTTCCTTTCTAAAAAAGAAGAAAGCAAAGCAAATATTCCACGATTGCTGCTGGGGTGCGTGCGGTGAAAGACCGGTGAAAGAAGTAAAAGTACTCAACTTTCTACACCACCACCACCATCATGGCCAAACCATGTATAGTAAAAGCATACCAACCCACTTTTTTTTTGTAGACTGCAGTAGTGGTGGTGTTGGTGCATGACGTGCCAGGGAGAACGTTTACTTTACACGCAGTATCGACTGTAGTGGTAGGAAAGAAAGAGAAAGCAAACAGAATCAATTCTCCAGGTTTTGAAATAGCCATTCAAATCATCTCAATTTTCCACATTTACTGCACCTGACTGATTTCTTTTTCTACCTTCACATTCCACACTATGCAAATAGTAGGGCTAACAAAAAATGCGTATTTACGCCTTAATTCATTCCAGCATACAAAATAATTCTATAAATATGAATTACATTTGTTCCTATAGATTTTGTGGAATAAATCCTTAATTTCTAACCCAAAAATAATTGTAATTTAGCTGAAATCTACAAAACATTCTCAATGTGCCCCATTCCAACCTTTAATTCATCTCTTCGTCTCTTTTTTCCTTTAGAAAAAGAGATGAAAGGATGTGTATGCACAAATTATATTACATTTTCCATCCACCCACCTTCGTTTCAGGATGAGGAGACATTCCGCCACATCGATTGCACACAACTAGTCGACAATCCGCGCACTCTTGTCCAGGCATACCATCCATTTTCCCACTCACCTGAAAAACACGTAATAAACTGATTAAGACCCACCAAACCCTCTAATTGAACGACTTGTTCCTTCCTTATATACTGACTGACTAACAAAACAACGCAAATCAGATTACAGAATACATTGCTGCAGCTGCAGGCTAAAAGTAAAAGCTCAGCAGCAGCCACCTAAATAAATATTATATTTCGCTCTTGCTACAAATTTCTTCTCATACATAAATACATAAGAAAGACATTGAAATATAGGTAAATTATAATTATTACTTTCAATTCTACAATGCAATAATGCAATGCATTGGAATTTGATTTCACTCTTGATTTGAAGAAACTATGCATGTAGAAAAAATAATTCTTACATCTCTCTGACGACAAAGCGGACACATTTTAACGCCTCCTACGCCACCGTCAGTTCCAGGTTGCTGCTGCTGCTGCAGTAGTATTTGTTGCTGTTGTTGTTGAGCTTCAGGTCTATGGAAAGAAAGATAAAAAGAAAGAAAGAAATTTTGGCATGAATTCATACATTTCATTGTAGGCGGGTTTGGATTGGATATCCGAACAATAAGTAAGACTAGAAAATTTAAAATGCATGTGGGTGGACTGGATTGGATTGGATGACCCTTCAAAACCCTCAGTCTGCAATAGACGTCATAGGATTTGGAGATTTTTGTTTTTCCTACATATCTTATAGCATTGTCTATAATAGAGATGATAGGCATAATCCAACATTTTATGAACGAAAGAAAGAGGTTAAATTTAGGTTACTATATGTATACTCAAATATTCGCGACGTACTTTTTTAGTACGTCGTAGTACGTACGTCGAGGATTTTCGCGGAAAGATACAAAGTTCAATTTTATGCTAATGCTAGAACGGTTAAAAACAAAATCATTTCTGAGTAAAAAGTGATAAAATTCTTAATAGGATTGTTGGAATCCATTAGTTGGGTTTCGCTTAAATAATGAAATCAAGATGATGTTATTGAATTTAAATGTCACAAAGTAAAGTAGAATTAGGTAGAAATTCTTCATGAGGCTGCTGCAGAGGTTTCTCCTAATGAGGAGGAGATCGTGTGGGTATATATACATACTTATTTGAAAACATGATATGTATATCGATCCAATCTTGTAGAATTCCACACCATAATTGAATATTCGTATAATCTTGCTTTACTGGGATCGCGAAATCGAATTTTACGCAACATGCTTCCCCGCATCGAATTACTAGTAGTATCTCTTTGGTATAGTCCGTTGGATACTAATTTGTTTCATCAAGACCCAGTGGTCAGTCTCATGACGATAAAAAGTAACAGATATTACCACCAAGACGCTTCTTAAAGTGTGCAGATCTACCCTAACTAACTGGTGTGAAAATGCTTCGTTAGCTCTAGAATCGTCATATCATCCCAAGGCTAACAATGAATGCACCCCTGGGGTAAATAAACATTCAGTTTGGTTGGGTTCGTATATATATAAGTATGTTACAATAATTTCACGGTTTGTTACAAACTAAATCAAACTAAACCAAACCGCAGACCTAACTAACATCATCATCATGTGTCATAAAACCAAACCACACACTACGACCAACCACCTCAATAAGAGAGAAAGAGAGAGAGATGCATCAGGTGAAAGTACAGAGAAAGCTGGTCGGTCTGGTCTGGTTCCTAATTTGGACTCATTTTCTTTTCCCTTCCTCCCAATTTTGTTCAAATAGTGTGTATGAGAAAGCGAGAGAGAGACAGGATGAGATTCAATTGTCCACTTGAGGGCACAAATTGGTAATGAGTTTGCGGTTATGAGTTAGAAACTAACTTAACTTACCTCATCATCCTCTGCTGATGTTGCTGCTGTTGGGGTCCTCCTGGTTGTTGCGGGTGATGCTGTTGTTGTTGTTGTTGTAGGTGCTGTTGTTGTTGGGGTCCTATTTGTTGTTGAGACATGGAAAGGCCGGAAGGAGCGGGGGCAGAAGGTCCAACGTGTTCCAACTGTTGAGCTTTTGCCATCACGTTTTCAATCATGGCTCTTTCCTCGGCACTCAAGTGACTTAAGTCGACCTCTGGCACTGGAGCTGCCGCCGCGCCGGATGAAGATGATGGTTGTTGGGCTGTGACTCCTGAAGAAGAAGAAAAAATGCCATTATATAAAACGTCTCAGAATTGGATTACATTGGGTGATCCACATAAAAATGTCTTTTTCTTTCTTTCTCTAATAAGAAGATGAAGGAGAAAGCAAGAAAACAAGAAAAAATAACAAAGAAAGCATCTGCTGGAATGGAACTTATGCCACTTTTCTCTCTTTATTCTTTTCCAACACAACTTTTTGCATTACACTTTCTCACTTTGTCACAAAGTACTTTATTTATAATAGTTTTTGCTTCTGGCTACTCTTATAATTTTGGGGAAGGAAAAAAGAAAATCTCAACTTCTAGACACGAGTTCACATTGCTTCTAGATACTTACTTATGATACTTTGCTATATTGACTGAACATCAATTTTATTAATATAAGACATTTGTATATATTATAACCATATCTAAATTGTCTTTTACCATCAGGCCACATGTATTTAAAATATGCACAAAATTCAAAATAAATGTATAACCATAAGTGTAAGCAAGCACAAGGACAAGATTCCATGCAGTGATTGTGATTTGTTCAGATTTGTCTCCGGATTTATTTCCCATCCTATTTATTATACCTATGTAATCTATATAGAGTATCTTTTCATCTATCTATCTATCCCTGCATCCGTAAACCAACTCTTAACTTGACTTTTTTTACATGAAGAAAGTTTCCTTGTCTGTCGACGTGCATGTCATCAAGAAATCAACTCGAGTCAAGTAGTAAGTGATTCACTCAACTCAAGTCGAGTCAAGTTTTCAATAAACTTTTGTGGGAGCGCATCTCTTTTTTCTTATTTTTGTCTGCTTTCTCCTTCCTTCCCCTTTCCTGAAGAAGGAGAAGAAGGAGAAAACTATTTTATGACGCTATATACACACAGAAACAGTTTGTGAACCCGGATCACGCTCCATTCCTTTTATTTGCGACAGACATGTACATACCTTCTTGGATGAAGAAACCAAACCAAGCCAAGCACAGACAGTTCTGTGTACCACCACTACAACACAACTTAACTTCTAGGAGGACTACTACAAATTTACAGCAAGTTGAGTCTCCTCCTAAAAGCTCTTCTTTGATAGCTTTTGTACCTTCAAATAGTTTAAGTGCACCTTAAATTTGAATCATCGATAATTGAACCTCAAAAAGTGAAAGTAAACTCTCAAACTCGTATCTGTATTGTGTTGTGTATGTAATCTTTATTATAGCTACATAAATACATACATAACTACGCTTTCTTTATATTTGTCTCCATTTCCAAATCAACGACCTACTTTCCTATAAATTAGTGCCTTATACACATAACAATCCAATCCAGATGAAATAGATGCAATAATAAATAAATAAATGGTTGGTTGGTTTATATTTCTGCAAAACACACTACCTATATAAATGGTGGAGATCAAAAAATCATTATACTTTTATATTTATAGGTACGGCGCAATTAACCCGTTTATAGTAAATGATGCCATTTAAGAAGGCATATAGAACTGTTCATAATATGCATAGCATTGGTATTTATATGTGTTTTATTTAATTTTGATGGTGGTAGAAAAGAGAGAAGAAAGGGAGAATGACTCCTATTTCAAATTATTTGAATGGAGGGCAGAGTAGTCAAAGAAAAGAGCTTTATTTAACTACTACTACTGTGAAAGAGAGAGTATTATTTTAGCAGTGCCTGGTTACAATCCATGTATATATAACATGATATTGTGATATCTGATACCCGTGTTTTTAGCCATTGCTCAAAGTTTCAAACCAAAGAGAGCCAGTTCGTTTAGTGAGTGAGTGAGTGCTTTCTCTCGCATTATAAGCGAAAATCGTATCGATCTAGGTCTACTACTACTACTGGGTGTCCCACGCACCACTAGAGTTGGCTGGGCATTGTCACAGCCAAAATATATGGGATAGTATATGTATGCAAGAATGTATGTATGTACATAGTATATATATCTGTATCCGGAACAAATAGACAAAAGGGGTTATAGAATTCCTTGTGTGGATAATATTATACATTATTCAGTATCTTTTCCAACTGGAATCTCATTTTAAAACAAACAAACTAGTACATTTCATTTCCATTGCTTTCTTTTTCTTCTTCTGCTCAACAAAGCAATCATGCAATGCAATTGGGAAATGTGAGGTGAGGAGAGGTCAGGTAGTGAGGAGAAAAGAGTAAAGAGTGATATACGGACACAGTGTAAATAATTAATGAAGGGTTTGTTGGTTGGTAAGTTAAGTCAGGATATGGCAATATTTGATTATTTCCAGTAATTAAGCATGACAAATAAGAAAGATGGTGATGATGATGATGGGGAAAGTGGAGGAGATGAGAAAGTTTTAAGAAAACGCATTCTACCATAAATACTAATTAATTTGGGATGTGTGCTCATTATTTCCGCTATTTGGAGATACTGTATGAGGAGGACGTGTAGCTTGCTTCATGTCGACTTAACTAGAAGTGGTAGAAAATAAAAGCTTACCAGCAGGCCTTTGAGGAAATGGATGTTGGCCAGGAGGAGGACCGCCCATAGGTCCACCCATCGACATACCAGGCCCTCTTGGACCAGGACCAGGTCCCCTTGGCCCGAGTGGTGCACCACCAGGACTTGGCACTCTTGCGCCAGGAATTGGAGATTGGGCCAAGCCCCTAGTCTGCATTTGACCGGGTGGTAATTGTTGTTGTTGTGGAGGTTGTGGACCATTGAATCTATGTGGTTGCCCAACCCCACCCAAGGTTGGTCTGGCTGGACCGCCAAAACTGGGAGGCCCTGCTCGTGCACCAGGACTAGGTGTAGGTCCTCTGAATGTGGGTGGACCAGGAAATCCAGGTCTTGGAGAACCACCCGGACCTTGTTGACGCCCTGGAGGAAAAGCCCCTGGTGGACCACCCATGGGTCGCATGCCTTGTTGACCCATAGGCCCACCACCCCCTTGTTGTTGTTGTTGTTGTCCTGGTTGTGGTTGTCCTTGTCCTTGTCCTTGTTGCTCTTCGTTGCCCATGATGGTGTTGAGCATTTTGCTGGCAAAATTGAAGCTGAACATTTTGGTGCTGTTGTGTTGTTAAACTTATTGCAAGATCACAATTTTTTTTTTCTTCTACACACACGTGCCAATCACTGGCCACATACAAATCGCCGTTCTCGTAGTTCACTTGAACTAAGAAGTTTGCATGATGCTCGTAAAATGTGTGGGGCTGATCAGCCAGGGGTTTGTGGAATAAGCCAGGAATAGGTGTTCCCTTCTTGGCCTCTCATTGTTGTTTCATACGAGGGGCTCTAAATGGAAATGATGCCTTTAGTCTCAGAATTATTATTTTGAAGGCACGACGGGGAAATTATTTTGCAAGGAATACATCCTCTCGAGTCCATGGCTCGGCCACACTGTGACACCCTAACTGTGTGGCGCAGGCCGGACAGGGAGCCACCACCTCGCAGAGTTCTCCTCCTTTCTCCCCGAACTCAATCCTTTCCCCTTTCGTGTAAAAACCGATTATTCGCCTCAACCCAATTCGGACGGACGGTCTCTGGGTTGGATCGATACCGACGTTGGCTGCAAGAAACACCAATCCAACTTTCTCCGGGTGGCGCATATACACTGCATGCATACTCTACATACACATACACTGCTTACTGCTCATCCTTCCTTCCTAACTTAACAACTTAAATTCTCTCTGTGCAGTATGTATAATAAAAGGAGCAGTCAAAGCCCCATTGACTCTTCCCACCATCACCTAACCTAGCCAAACCACTACTTACTTACTACATACATAAACTAACGAGATGCTCAAATCCAGGCAGATCGTTATTGTGTGAATTCGCTCACTTTCTTTCTTTCTTTCCTTCCTTCTTTCTTACTTTCATTCATTCATTCATGCAATTCTACATTTTCAGTACCAACCACATTTCAATAGATTTGCTTTCACCTCCAAAACTTCCCTCCTTTCATTTCAATCATCATCATCATCATTCGTTATTATTCTCTCCAAAATCCTTTGATGAAAGTAAAAGTGTAACACTTGTCGGATCTCACTCAACTCAACAACTTAATAACTTTTGCAAAATTTGAGAAATGAATGAATGAATGAATGAATGAATGAAATGCAACTAAATTACGACAAACTTTCTTCACAATGTTGATACATAACATAATGATCAATTAGGTAGTCTCTCTAAGAAAACATGCACTCTGTCTGTCTGCCTGCCTTTCTTGTCTCATCCATCCATCCTCTGCATCAATGCTCCAATAAAAGTAGTGTAGTGTATTATAATTGAATCAACTCTTGTAGCAAATAGGAATTCCCCAGCCAAGCAGGCGTGTAATTAGTTCAGCACTTTCTCCAAGGCAAAGTAATGTGTTTATGTATGTGTATCTCTTTTCTATTTCTATGTATATCTATATATACCCACATTTATTTGGCCAAAGGCAGAAAACTGACCGGACCATCATCATCATCATGAGCAGAACATATGTAAGGCGAAATAAAGAAGAAATAAAGAAAGCAAGTGTATTCTGTTGTGAAGGAGAGAGATACTTAAACACGGAAACATTCATTAAATTAGGTAACCTCTCCCGTCTCTACAAGCTTCCTTTGGGAATTTGCGGATGTCATTAAGATTTGGAAGCTACATAGTTTGAGGAATGACAGTTGTAATAATTCAATCCTCCTCCTTCTCCCTTGGTCAGATCAGATAGACAGACTACTTGCTCTCTTCATGTATGTACTTATGTAATGTAATGTGTTTTCGGATGTTGAGAGGATGTTCGGAGGAGGAGGAGATGATGATGATGAAACATTGGAAGAAAAAAAGAGGTGCCGGATGGAAGAAGAAGCAGAAAAGTGGTGGTGTATGGTGTATGGATGGCATGGTCACTTGAACAGCTAATTCTCTCTCAGCAGCCTTTTTTCCTTCTTTCTTTCTTTCAGATGGAATTGAGCTGAGAAAGCAATTCTGCCCGGAGAAAGTAAGCACACACACACCGAAAGTGGCCGAACTTTCACACCGCCTTCTCCTTTTGCGTACACATTATTTCAACATCTGCCTGCCATCCTATCCTATCTTTTTCAAAGAGGAGCTAGCTCGTGTGAGTGCCTTGCCTATTTATAAAACAAAACGAACAGAAAGCAGCATAAGATCTTGAAAAGGGGAAGCAACAGGAGAATTTCAAATCTAAATGATAGGCGTAGATTAGAATTTCATTCCCAGCAGGACAATTTTTTAGTCTTGTTGTCCCACCCTGTCATCATTTGTTAATATTTATCTTCTGTCCTTATTGTTCTTCTTTAATTAGAGTTTGTGGGACAATGGGTAAATTTCAAGAACATCTCTATTCTGTAGTTCAAAACTTGCCATCAAATGCATTACCTATTGAAGGCAGTATACAAATAACAACAACCACTACTAAAGTTCCATCAAACCTACCTTTCCCAGTGGCTCCCTTACTTTCACCTCAACATGCTAACTTTCCCAGTAGTAATGAAGTAGGAGGTGGTGCTTCTGGTGCTATTACCTCCACAACAAATACAAACAATCCGTATCCACACCCTTATTCCAGTGCTAAGGATACATTTGTCTTGTTCTTAACACTTACCATGGTTTGTATAACTTTCTACTTTTCGTACCACTTTTGGAAAAAACATCGACGGAGAACTTGTAGCATTTCCAAGTAAGAAACTTTTAAATTCACTCATTTTTATGATAATAAATGAATAAGGAATTGTATATGTATAAGTTATTTCAAATTCATTCTGTAATAAAAATATTAACATGCATGACTGATTTGAAGCTGGTGGATTTCCAGGTTAGAAGATTATCGTTACTCCAGATTAAGTCAGAATGAGGTTGACGTAGACAACATTCAGTTCAATAATCCGATTCATGAACAGGACGAATGTTCATTTGGGACAGAAGATGAGGCTGACGAGAATCAAGACATTAGAAATGATGTAAATTATATTAAGTGTTCTGCTTTGTTAATTGATTAAAATATAAGATAAACTAATATTCGCCTCATTTCAGCCCGCACCTGCAACTTTACACCTGGAAACGGAGAATACCGTCGTGAAACGTCAGTCTAATAACTCTACATCTTCCATACTTGACGAGCTATCTGATGAGGTAATGAGACTTATCTGAACAATTAACAAATTAAAACTTTCTCCTAGTCGCAATAAAATTTGTGTAAACTTAATAAATTCAACACTAAGATTTTCTCTTTGTATTGTCTGAATGTCAGCAGGACCTCCTCCAGTAACTTGTCCGTCTTCACAAATTAAATTAAACCATCCAGTACTACGACTTCAAAATTTTAATATACAACATAGATCCAAATTTGATCATAATTATCAACGTACTGCAATTCACAAAAACTACTTGTTGCACACACCAGCCTCTTCAAAATTATGAATGTCTTGTCTTCTCTACAAACAAAACTATGCATGAGTATTATTCGAGATGAAAGAAAGAAATGGACAGAATAAAATATTATATTACATAACACTATTGTTTTTGCAACTTGCTTGTGTTTTATTTATCTACCTGCGAAAGTCATGGCAGAATATATTTTCATAAAAAACTTCAATTTTAGTATCACGCAATGAGGTCTCTATTATTAATTATTACCTATTACATAGCCTCTTGAAGAGAGACGTCTTAAGAGAAATATGTACAAATCAGTGTTTAAAAGTTGTCGATTTGATTCACAATATGTGTGGATAGCCCTACCTATCTATCTTATCTATACCTACCCGCATACATTATTTTATAAATGACAATATAGTCAGTCCAAGGAAAGTTTGAAATTAGTCACTGTATACATATAATTGCAAATCTGCCTAATAATATTATAATAATCGGTCAAAATTGTTTGTTATAACGGATTGGATTATTGAGGCTGTAGCAGTAGCATCGCACCAAAACAGGACATCGTACAAGTCAGTCTGGCTTATCAGTGAAGGATGGGAATGGACTTTCTTTTCCATATTTCAATGGTTGCTTCTAATGGGCGTAATTCGTCCTCAGCATAACCCCATCTAATTACAAGTGAGAATAAACAATGTCAATAAAGCCTCTTCTGTAAAATCTATAAACTATTTCCATACCTGGAAAAGTGTGTCAAAATATTTGCAGGGAATTCGATTGGTACTGCAAGAGTGTGAGGATTGCCTAATACGGTTTGTACTAGTTCTCCTATCTCCTTCAAATACAACAAATTTAGATATTCTGCCTTTTCCTTTTCCTCTTCTTTCGGCGGAGTTGTAATTAGGATTTCTGCCCTGTGAAAGGCTACCATAAGCAGTGAAACTCCAAACTGCGCACACGAATGGTAATCATTAATTTACAAAGTTGATTAATTACTTAATTGTACAAGAAATCAGTACCTTGCTGCGCAGCATACTTTCATATACTTCAATGGGTACAACCGCATTAAATGCGAGGATGAGGCAGGACATATTCCCCGAAAATATGCAGTGACGAAGAAACGGATACGTTTTTTCAATTTCATTATCCTTTGGGCCACCCCAATCAGGAAAATTTAAAATCATGTGCGCCAATAATTGAAACCTAAACGTTGGATCCATAAGAGGCATTAAGCGGCTAACAAGCATCTGAAATAATATACAAATTATACATTAATGATGTTTTTGAGATGAATATGTAAACTATTTTTCTTATCGTTACCTTTCCCTTGTGCACAGATAAAATTTCTGAAAGTTTAGCTGGTATATCCAACACATCTTTCACTTTACGTTCATTATAGTCTCGCTGCGCTTGTGAAAAATCGTCTGCATTATGTAAATGAGATTTCCTAATGTCCCCTTCTTGGATTTTAAGCAGACATTCGTATAACTGCAATACAAATTTAGTTTAAATTTACACTCTTGACAAATAACGAAATACGGATATGTTAACAAATCCTTACTTTCTCTATTTCTAAAAGTAAATAACGATATGCTTTCATTCCACTTCGATTGGTGGGACCAGCATCAACTACGCGGATAACGGTGTCAATTGCTTTTTTAGGAGCCAAAGCACTGACCGCCTAGAATAATAAATTCATTGAAATAATTTGAATATACACATTTTATGATATTGAAAAAAATACAAAGACGTACTTGTAGTTTTCCTAACGAGTTTTCAAAATGTGCTGGCTGATAGTTATTTCTATTTGAGTTTTCATTGCACTTGTTGGGGAAAAGCTTCAATAGACAATCCCTCTGTCGTTTTGGGTCAATGGTTCTATCCTTGACTTTATACATCTGCAAATAACAACGTACGTAAATAAGTAAATAATTAAATAATGAGCCAACAGATAATTTTCACCAAGTTCTTACCAAGCTGTAGTAATCTGTAGTGTAAGGATGATCATTTTGTAGTTGGATAATTGAAATATTTCGAAGTCGTTGTTTATCCTTCTCATTCATTAGACCCCTATAAATATCATCTGAACGAAAATGGTGCATAAACTGAGGGTGTGGCGGCCCTTGATTTGGGTGCATCATCATAGGAAAACCAGGTCTTCCTGGATGCATTGGTGGAAAGGGCATCATTGGTGGCATTCTATGTCTCATTTGAGGACTCATTTGTTGCATCATTCTCATGTGTTGCTGTTGTTGAAAAGCAAACTGAACCTGTTGATGCAGTTGAGCATTTGTCATCATTCTTCTAGCCTGAGCAAAAGCCGCCGGATTTTGCACCATGTGTGGGGGAGGCATGCGCTGCATCATTAATTGATTCATATTTATATTCATCCCAAGAGGTCTGCCAACTCCTGGAGGACTAGCAGTTGGCATCATGTTTTGTGGAAACGAAGGACTACCCGGAAGAACATGTCTTGGACCATTTTCAGGAGAGGGTATATTAGTTTGATGTTGAAGGTGTTGTGTTTTCATGGGAGTTGTTGGCATAACTGGTTGCGTAGGTGGAGGAGTAGAAGTATCGTCCATCATTAACTCTCGTTCCAACTGTTCAGCTGTCATCATTAATGGTCTTTGATTTGTCGACGGTTTACTTTGTGTATTAACGTCATTCGAAGAAGCAATATCACTCCCATCTAGAAGCTCTCGCTCTATTTCTTCCACAGTTTTAAAAACCTATAACAAAAATGATTGTAATTATTGTTGATTATATCTAACAATAATAAATACTTGTGTATATATGAGGCGAACGTACAGGTTTTTGTGAAGGTTGGGGCCCACTCGGTTTCGTCCTTGTGACATTATTAATGTTTAGAGGTACACTTGAATCAGATACTTTGGTCGAAATCGTAATGTGAGCAGGGGGTCCTAAAAACGGGAATCATTAATTATCAGTCTTGGAACAAATACAAATTAGTGCAATGGAATTTACTGTGATCTGGGACCCTTTGACTCATGATAATATTCGGCTGGTGATTTGTAGGTGCAGTTGCAGGAGTCGCAGTAGGATGCATGGACCACACAGACGACCCTAACAAAGAACTTCCACCAGGGAGTTCCTTGTCCATGAACCAATGCAGATGCTTATTGGCAACCTTAAAAACACAATCATCAACGTGATTAACAAATCCATCCAAATTAAACTAAACTGCAACCACAGCCATTCACGTAAATATACTCACCTGAGGAGGCATAAAATATGTATTCCTTGCTCCACCGCCCAATCTTCTCAATTTAGATTTCACGGCTTCTTCGTCTTCTTCATCTTCAAAATCGTCCATAACCAGTCGTGAAATACTTTCCTCAAGCGCATTTTCGTTGTCAAAATCATCTTCAAAGGTCTTTTGCAATTCCTTTTGAAAAGAATGTTCTAATTCTTCAGCATTATAAACAACGCGGGATTCCTGTACAAAGAAACGAGTAGTTTTTTTACAAATCAAAAAATCTGTCGTTAATTAAGTAAGACATAAAGTTACACACCTGCTGCGATTTAGCCTTCCCATTTGTTGGTTTGAGCTTTTCGAAATCACTAAACTTGGACTGTGCATCCTCCCAGTTGAATTCTAAAATGACAGAAACATCACAAATTAGAAATAAATAAATATAAACCAGAAGAATTATTGAATGAAAAAGAATCCAACCTGCACCATCATCATCCCCAAAGGTTTCATCATTAAGAGCATCATACTCATCATCCACTGGCCATTCGTCCTTATCCATTTTCTGCCACCGGCCCACGTCCCCCCTTCACCCTCCAGAAACAGTATTTACGGATGATAACCACTACAATATGTACAATCTAATCTACCATCTACCAAACTCTACAACAAATTAAATTATACAACTTCCAATTGAGACGCAATCAATCCAACGTTTTTCTCACTTATTAACAAGCAATCATAATGATTTAACTTCTTTCTTAACAAGTTTAAGATTCTATCCAAAAAGTATTGACTTATCAATGCTACTAATTAATTTGTGGGAAATTTGAGCATAAATCGATTCTCTCTCCTTATCACTGATGATAAGTGATCATCAGTCTGGAATAAAGAAATTGGACGATCTGCTGAAATGAAGTGTGGGTAGCTGCTCTCTACGACTTCGGCTTTCCCTGCCTTTTTGCTTTTATAATACGAATGAATGTGTGCTGTTTGTTTGTTGGCTTTATTTGTGTGAGCCGAATTTTGTGCTTGCTTTGAAACTTCCCGATCTCCTCTATTTGACAAGAGAGAACGAAAAAGTAAGCAAGTTATATCATCCACACTGGTTTTTGGGACGATCAGGATTTGGGGCAAAGCAATCTGCACACTAACTACACTCACTCGTTCTGCTGCTGCTGCTGCTGCTGCTGTGTCCAATCCACCACGTATCGATCGGCGCGTTGGGCAGATGTGATGATGTGATGTTATGGGATTCGGAAAATCAGCAGGAAGGAGAGTCAATCGTGTAAATTTTGAATTTGCAAATATTTCTGGACTTTTGGTAAGGGTACTTAATTCCTGAGGGAGCATGGCGATGGTGGAAGAAAATGTGTTTCTCTTCGTGCCCAATTTGATTGGTAAGTGAGCATTATAAATCCGAAGGGCCACTCACTGGTTGATTGGATGATGGATGATGACCTTGGTTCCTTTTTGTAGGGTATGCCCGTGTGGGGCTGACCCTGTTGTCCATGTACTTCATGCAAAGTAGTCCTGGACCTGCGATTTGGTGCTACCTTATTGGATCATTGTTGGACGCTGTGGATGGGCATGCGGCTCGATTCTTTAATCAAAGTGCGTATTAGGCCATATTTTCCATGATAATCATCTTTATTTATTAGTATATATTATTGTTATAATTTAATTATGACGAATATTTGTTTTAATAGGCACGAAATTTGGAGCTATGTTGGATCAGTTGACGGATCGTTGTGGAACTGCGGTGCTAATGATGATGCTTGCTGTATTTTATCCATCGTACGCGTTCTTCTTTCAAATCAGCATGGCTGTGGACATTTCTATGCATTGGTTGCATCTTCACACGTAATAATAGAATGATTTCTCTATAATTATAATAGAGAAACCTTGAGTGATAAGGTCGATGGATATATCTTTTGTAGGTCACTGTTGCAAGGAAAGGGAAGTCACAAGTCAATGTCCACTGAAGAACCATATCTCCTCCGAATTTATTACACGTCGAAGCCAGTCCTCTTTACGATGTGCGCTGGAAACGAACTGTTCTACATTACCATGTACCTGGTCAACTTCTATGATTCTTGTACGTCATGTTCATTCTGTAATATTTAAACTATATAATTTTTTTCTAAATATGATTATTTTGTGTATTGCAGTCTTCTGGAAATTTCTGGCGTTCATTTGCTTTCCGATTGCGGTGGCTAAATGGCTGATGGCAATTTTGCAGGGAGTCACTGCTGCGAAAAATCTGGCTGCATTGGATGCTGCAGAACGACAGGCAGAAGTCAAAATTAACTAGGTCTGTTGAAAACTCCGTCGACGTTTTTAAATTGAAGTTTCGAGTACTTCGCTAACTCATTCAGTCAGAAGAGGTACAATTTCAGGGTCATCATCTACGACATTCTTTAAATGTATTATTAATTTTAATTAGTTATCAAGCATCTTGTCCATTAACCAGGATTTGCCATTTATTACTGTTACATTTCGCATTTATCTGCATTCCTGTAAGATTGTTTAAAGCTTTAAGCTATGAAGCATAATTATTGTATAATTTTGATTTGTTAATTTTTTTTACTATTTTCTGTTTACCTGCTTACGGTGTAATATAATGATAAGATCTCTAACTTTGAATGTTACTTTACTGCTTCATAATATTTTTAGTTTTTACCCACTAACCGAGAATGTGTGGTACTACTATTATTACCTTCTAGTGAACCGAGATACTAGTGAATATACTTATAATGCCAAAAAGTCTAAATTATTTATAAGTCAAATTATATCTAACCTTTCAATTGAGATCAATAATATAGTGTGGGCATGTCTTACAATTAGTCAATAATGGTAAATCCAAATCGAATGAATAATTATTCTAGCAGTAGATACTCTCAGTATTAAACGTTTATTGTCAATATAAATCATATAACAATCTTCAATTATTAAAAACTCAGATTCAAATAAATAGAAATAGTATGCATGCATGCATTAAAAATAAGTGCCATACAATCACAGTGTGAGCATTATATGAATAACCTATTTGAGATAAACTTAGACATAAAATAAAATAACATTACAAAACGTAATTATTAAGGTAGTGTTTTAATAAGTACTGAAAGAATAGCCCCTCCCAACCACATGCATTTTATAAATGCAACATAATATCTGTTATACATTTACATATAGTCAGTCCAATCTTCAATGAAAGAGTTTGGAGTCAAATGCTCTTTCCGGAATAAGAACATTATTATTAAATTGCACACAATTTTATCTAATTTTGCATTAGAATATGTGCCACTGTTATCACAAAGATAAGGTAATGCATGTGATGAAAATTCAAGATTCGCTGGAATCTGGAATGTATATCCATCCATCTCCCGCTCTGCTGAGGGTGGTGGTGGCGGTATTAGTTTTGCATCAGTGCAGTAAAAGTATTGAGGATTGATTGAAGTTGGTTAAAAATAAATGGACCGTCGTCATTCATTGTTGATTGATAATCAGGATAAATAATCAACTAAACAAGTAAGCTATTTATTTTTTATTATTCTTATTTATTTATATTTCACTCAACAATATATGACACACAGTATAGTGAGTCAAAGCACGAGGAATCCTCGTTTTTTATTTAATAATTCAAAAATCAAACTTAGATCCTTGTTTTTTTTTAAAAACGTGTTGGAATTAGAGAATTGAACGATTTTTTCTTAAATATTTTAAAATTGATGATTTATTAATTAAGTACTACAAATTATGATATTATTATTTCCTGTGTGTCCTGTATGACATATGATGAGGTTGAGGTATTTATAATAGAGTGGAGCGGAGTGGGTGGTGCAATCCTCCGGCAAGTAGTTTTTTTTAAAAAGACCGAATTGATGAAGATTACTAACATGTTTACTAAAATTAGATTAAACTCTCTCATTCCTTCCGTTTAGTCATTGACCGTTAGCATTACGGCAGAACAGTTATGTTTATTTTTCAATTAGCTTTAAATTCCAGTATGATGTTATTCTTGTATCTGTCAAGGGAGTTATATTCATAATCATAATAGAGAGAAAGGTTATTGGCGTCTAGAACAGTTAGGTATATAATGTACATTTACCACATCATCCATCCATGTGGGGTTAAGAATTATCATGACTTTTTGTTCAGGACAAATGACATAAACAAATATTGACCAAGATCATTGGCATGTGCTTTTCTAATGCAAATTTATAATGGAGAGTTGCGAATACGAATATTACGATGCACTTCAGATTTGTGCAAAATAATCACTTCAACGGAACAAAAAGCGGCAGATTATATATATATATTGCATTCCATATCTGTAGTGCAATTAAAATATGGACAAATCTACTGCATTTCAGTATTTGAACGATTTTAGGGGATTCTTGTTAACATATCTTGTTAGTTTTGCTATATGACAAACATGATCCAGAACAGAAATCAAACCAGTATGTGGTATTTAAATCTTCTTGATTTCTATTCCTCATTGAATTTATGCTTACTTATTAAATGTCTACGTGCAAATATAGTTAGGTCTGGTCTACCTATATATGACGTGTGTATTGTGTCCAACCAAGATAGAACTGCATATATTTTTAGCATTCAGTAAATTAGCAAAATAAGATAAGTGTCCGTTTGTTTACTGACTTCTTCACTATTGGCTTGTGACGTGACTGACTTGCAGGCTGTCAGTTGAGTCATTATTTTGTTATTTTGAATCATCTTGTCTATTACTCTCGTCAACAAACCAGCACTGACTGAGTGTTGTATGACGATACTACTATTTTACTATATTATTATCTTGATTGGCGATATAATGGTCGTAGTTAAGTTGGTTAAATGAAATCCTATCCATCCATAATTAATGCAAATCTATGACTTTCGAGGTGGGGTGTGGGTATGAGCGAGTCGAGTTGGGTTTAAATACAACGACTATCTTAATTCCATTAAACATGAAACTATCGTGGAAGATGATGAAGATAGGCACACGCACGCACTTTTTTGCAACAATAAATTCACACAATGATCATTATATTATTATGTTTCATGACAGTCTTCTGGACTCATGTCATGGGATTAGGTATTACCCTTAGGGAAGTTCATAGTGCATCTCATGTGCACAGTATTAATGCAGTAATTCCTTATTCTTATACAGTGCATGTGTGGTAGGCATCAATCTGCTAAAATCTGAGAATTAGAACTATAAATTTGTGCATGTTTGCTAGCATTCTCATGGTATGGAAGTTGATTGATTTTAATCTTATTAGCAAGGTATGTAACTGTTGCTGGTCACTTGCATTGCATACCTTTTCCTTGAGTCAATGTGGATATAGATAGAATAGAGAAATGTCCATGATGATGATGATGTCATTATTTTCATATTAGTTTCTTTCAGAGAAGAGACCACTCACCTGCTCATTGTTGTTTATTGCATTCGTGAGAGAGTGAACTAAATGGAAATCAGTGAACGATATGTGTGTGCCCTTCAAAATTTTATCTATCCTACCTAGCAAACAAACTTGCTGTTAATTACAAGTTGTATTGGATTGCGAGTTGGATTGGCTATAATATTTGCCAGTAGTAAAGTAAAGTAAAGTGAGTCAAGCTATAGTCTAGGTGAGTTTGGAAGCAATTAGATTACTCAGCTTGCATTGCAGCTCGTTTCTGAGACCTTGGTTGTGCTTGGTAATTTGGTGAACAAAAAATGAAATTCCTTTTCATCCGTGGCTTGTTCACTCCCCACAAACTCTATTATTTTGGCCAATTTTTGCTCGTTTGTATATCCTGTGAGTTTAGTTCTCTGTGTAAAATAAAGTAAGGTGAAAGAGTTAAAGAGTTGTAACTTGGTTCGTGTCCGACGAATATGGCATTGCTTGTGCTGGACAACAAGTACAACTTTTTTTTTTAGGAAAGACATAGAATCCGCCATTCTTTTTTCCAATGTAGTCAATTCACAGCATTATTGTTGTAAAGTTTTAGTTACTTAAAAGTTAGAAAGTTTTTAAAATTTGAGCATAATCAGCACAATTTCTGAAACTCTTAAGTGCGAAAATTGGAATGAGAATACGGATAGTTGTGCAATATTATAATAGTAATGTTTTATCATTGAGTTGAGTCATAGTCCTAGTGCAGGTATGGTACCGTTCAGCTTGTGATGAATGATGATGTGCAAAAAAATATTTGATTTTATATTTTCGTGTCCAGCAGAAATGGATCAATTTGTCAAATTATCCGTCATTTTGTAATTAATTTAAGTGAGGAGTTGTGAAATAATTGTATTGGATGGTGTTTGTCACTTCATTGGAGACTGGAGAGCATTTTGTAAAGCATAGAAATTTGTGAATAAAATTTGTTGTTCCAATTTTTATAGGAATATACGTGAATCTTGAACGGGTAATGATGAGCCAGTAATTGGAACAGAACAACAAGCGTTGATTGAATATGGTCCAACCTTATTCTTGATATTATTAAATAGAGGTGAGTTATTTTGGATTTCAGAAATTGAATTGTGCTGATTATGATTTGATATATTTGTTTATATTTAAATAGTGTTCTCATCTCACCTCAACAAAAATGGGTTCAAAACGAAACAGCCAAATGTTTTCTATAGACGATGCGTTTGAAGAAGAGCACACAGACGCCATTCGCGTGTACGGTGCAACAACTACCACTGAAAGATCTCCCTTAAAGTCCAGCAGAAATCAGTCCATGAGCAGTGTTTCTGGAGTAGATGCAGTTTCAGTTCATATTCACGATCCACCCAGTTCAATATCCGTCAAACCCATTATCCGTGGTCTCACTAAATTGAAGAGTGGCGATGATGTAAGTTTGGTTTAATTTGAATTAAGTGACTGTATTATAATAATACTAAATAGTATTATGATAATATTTAACAATATTAAATATTGTTATAGGCACTCTCCAAGGACAGCGATTCTCTCATAACTGAAGAGCAAGAAACTGTCTACGACCCCTCGATGCCTTGGTTTTACCACCAGAAAGTTAGAGAAAACTGGAAAATGGTCCTTGCTGCTTTCTTTCTCCTTATTATTGGTCTCGGTATGTGCTGCATAAACAAATCTCAAATGTTTACGTTCTAAGTTGATGTAACAAATCATACTAATCAAGCTTAATTTATTATTTTGTTCATATTTTATGTAGGACTTACCATTGGAGGAATTGTCATAAGTACGTAGAAGATTTTACTTTCTTGATACGATTGTCATTATAATTGTATTTTAATTTCTATTTTCTATTGTAGTCAGTCTCCCAATCAATGGCATTCAAGGAGCGGTCTTTATTTTCGCCGGGATAATTTGTCTGACGCCCGGAGCCTACCATTTGTTTTATATTTATTGTGCAGTGAAAGGAAAGCGGGGCTACGACTTTTACCACCTCCCGTTATTCAACTGAATCATCGTGAGCAATGAAATTGTGACAGGATTGTTGTGAAAATGGATTATAGGATACGAACATCGTTATAATTTCGACATGCTCACGACTTGCACATTTGATTATGAATATTATATTAGCCATAATAATTAATTAACGAATAGTCGTACAAGAAATTATAATTCGGTGCAGTTTCAGTTTAGAAGAGGTTGTTGACATGATTTTAGAATTAAAACAATACTTAAATATTACTAGCTCAATATGAATGAACAGAATCCGTGTGAATTTAAAATAGCCGATTGAATTCATTATTATGATCACTACCTCAATTGAAATTAATGTTTCTAAATCGTTCAATAATTGTGGATCTTCCGTTAGTTCTTGTTCACAAATGAGATATGCATAATAGTTAGCCCGTCTAAAAACCATATTTTCTGTTTTTTGCTACTTTCACTGAGATTGTTGTGTTATGGGTAATATACGTACGGTACGATACCTTCGTGTTTTTGCAGGGATTATTAGTTTCAAACAGTTCAAGCACAATACAATTCAAACAACCGTCCTACAATTTTTACTAGCAACTTAGCTGACTCAAAATTACGTAATAATAATAATACAGATTCCCTTTTGATAATTACAACTTGAAAATTGAATTCTGACAAACTTTCACACACAGTTAATCAAATAATGGAAAGGTGGCAATGTAATTCTAAGTGAAATCCGAATTCAATTTACATCGCATAATAATAAATACACTAAATAATCCTAGGTATTATAATTAGGAAGTTAGCAAGCAGTATATATATGTAGTAAGTATTGCCACAGTACAAATGAATCTGACGCAGAATAGATGAATGTTATTTAAAATCTGCCGATTGAAGAGATTTTAGTTTAAATAGGCGAATATTATATATAAAATGCTATTATGCAGGGTGAAACTATTCTTGACTCACTTTGTATATGTCAATCTGATCTGCTCGCTTATTCACACAACGATTACACGCAATAATTAGTTGCTAAAAATAGGTACATAGATGAAAATGAAATCACGCAATAATTATCAATAATAAAATGTATTACATGTGCAAGACTAAAATAAGATGCTCCTTGATTGAAGTAAATTCTAAACTCACTCACCCACCCTGTATTCCTTGCTGGTTGTCGTATTATTTTTATTATATTATTAATGTATCAAACAAAAATGTGTAATTGTATTTTAAATACTTTGATGTCATCGCCATCGTCTACTATAAGTAATTCATCAATATTAGGTAACCCATTAATTAAGATTTGCTGAATCATGTTTGTCGTCCAAAAGTTTCTTTCACCTGTTGTCAAACAAGATTTAAAATTAAGACCCTTGCTGTAATTTGTATTGGTTGTTGGTGACAAATTAGAGAGTGCTATTATTAATTAGTGTTAATTTATTGCGGTTTGAAGCAAGTCGATTTCTACCACAACCACCACCACCACTTTGTAATAATTCTACTACACTAATACTATTTACCTCCTCCTTATGTACGGTCATTCTTGCATTATATTATGAAGTTGTTAAATCACTATAATGTACAAATTCGAATTTTATGTAATGGTTTTATTCATTCAAAGTCTAGAGCTTTAAGTCGATTTGTTAAATTACATCAACATTAACAACTGCAGATGAAATCACATGCACAATTTCTTAGATTTTACCACACCGTACTTAAATTCTATTTTGTATTAAAGACTGATTTTTAGTTTTATTACTGAAACCAATTAATTAATTTTAAACAAGGTTTTTAAGGAGAGTCAAGATTTATGTATGAGTTATGAAAATGTTGCGTTAATTCATCACCTCAACTAATTGTGCACATGTACGTATGCTATGTTATGTTATCATCACCATGATTTCAAAACAAAGTGTAAACAATATTAAGAATAAATTAACGCTTTGTGTATTTCAAACGGATTTATCCATCCATTTCTCTCCCTTCTGTACTAATTGTGAACGACGGAAGAATATGTCATCAATTAGCAGCGTCATTTAAATTGCACACAGTGAACTGCAATGCAATGTAATGCGCATTGCATTATATTAGTACCTTCAATCACTCAATACACAAAATAATGGCTCTCAATTCTAAAGTAATACAAATAACTTTCTTACCTGTACATATTATTATGCACTACACTGCAAACCTAAGCCAATCCATCATCCACTGAAATGAACTAAAATGAATTCATTATTATTATTATCCCTCGCGCACGCATGTCAGAACAAATTGGGAATGTAAAAATAATAATACATCTTGTTTTGTCGTCGTTATCACCGATATTCATCAAAAAACCTTGCAACGGATGTTTGAGTTTGAAGATATGGATTGATGATACGAGTTAAAAACGTGAAAGTGTTCAAGACCAGAAGAGATATCATATTGCCGAAGGAAAGGTAAAGGTGAGCTTTAGATTTATTAACGTCCTCTCAAATTGCAGACTGCAATAAAATCCAAATCGTCTTATCGCCAAAGTTTGTTCTAAAGTGTGGAAGGGAAGGAGAAGGACATCAACTTCAAATCAATACTGACTTGACGTGGAGTGACGTACAAATTTATATGCGTGGTGTAATTTATATCCGAGCAGTAAGTACAGGTGAGTAAAACAAAGTATAAATGGTATCAAGCAAGTAAATCATCATTTCATCAACAAAATTGGTCTCGATTTCCATCAAAAAACAAAATATAGTGCAAGTGATGAAATTCCTAGTTTATATAGATTCAATCAGTAGCATAGTCAAGTGCAAAAAATAAGAGAGTATTTTATTTCATTTCATTTCATTCGCTTCCAAATATCAACAAATTTAAGATTATTATTCATCTTTCTTATTTCTCAAGTCTGTATTTGACACTTGAATGACACATGCAAGCAGAGAATCATAAGAAAATGGTGATAGCAAAGCAAATTGACTTTTTGTAAGTGAGTAAGTATATAATCCCATCCATTTCATTCAATTTATTTAATCCACGTCAAACAATATAATGAAATAATGAGATGAGACAGCCACCAACCAACCAACCAGGCAAAGGTTTAGAAGACGGAGGAGGATTAAATAAAGTAAGAAAGATCAAATGAATAAATAACAGTATTTGTGGTTTGATTTGTTCAGCAATAATAATAATAATATTCACAAAATGGTAGAGAAATTGGAAATTAATGTAATCCCTTATTTTTTCCATTCAATTCAGCATTTAGATATTTCATGATTGAAAGGTGCATGCAGTGTAGTTGGATTGATCTCTATTACTAAATCTAAGAAGTCTCTATAATCTACCTATGAACTTTTCTTAACCAGAGATAATTTGCTCATCTCATCATCATCATGATCTGCCATGGTATGGTACAGATTTTTAACCATCAAAATACTCTCGTTTTTATTTTATTGCACTTTGCGACATACAGTGAAGGTAAAAAGTTAAAGATAACAAACGGTAACTGTACATACGCCATCATAATGTATATTTGTCCCTTATTTGTATCTCTGTATATTTATTGCTTTGGTCGTTCTTTCTTGGTCATATGGTGCAGTATATCTAGTAACATTATCATCATTATGGCGACACCGCAAATAAAAGTCGTCGTTACTTATGTCAAGTTATTATGCATGTTTTGTCCTCCCTCGTTTTTAAGACGACTTTTACTAATAAATTGCTGCAATTTGGTAAAGTAGCAATATAGTACAATGCACCATCATAAGAAGAAGGAGATGTGGAGGAATGTACTCGTAAATGCTAAATATTCATCATTATTTAAACTAACTAACAACAATAATAATAATAATAATGCGAACAGTTAGTCTGACCAGACAAGACCACACCATCTCGACATCATAATAGATGACCATTGCACTTCTGAACTGCACTCATTCATTCATGGCTGACACAAACAATCTCATCTCACTTTATTTACAATTAGTAATTTGTTCTTCAGTCGGTTAGCTTGGCTAGCTTATTAGCTAATAAGAAGAAGGAGAATCTGTCAAGGACATCAATTCTACTGAACTGAACTAAACTAAGCGTATTATCATTATATGCATCCAAAGCAAAATAAATAACGATTAATAACTTGAAATGTATGCATGAATACAACATATTACATATTACACACACTTGAGAAAATATACAATACAATATAGTGTAACATTTCAACTTTTACTTAAAATCTTTATTAGTCAAGGTGACACTCACGATCACCACGATCCTACTTATACATAATATGCATACAGTGCAGAACATGTCATGTATGTATGTATTTGTGCAATGTTAATTAATTGCTAATATTGACATGTGGTGTGAATTCTCACCATTTTAGTTATTTATTGTAATTGCATACACGCACTATATATAAATTATTTCATAAGGAGGGAGGACATTCAGGATGATGCACATATATTATTACTTTTTGCGGAAACAATATGTCTGTCTTGTTAATGAATAATGTATGCAAATATAATACTGGTCTGGTAGGGAGTAGATATAGATAGCACTTATTTAGGGCTAGGCCATCCCATTTATTTACATTGTGACAACATTGTGACAAATAAATAAATAAAAGGTATGAAAAGTACTATTTATTAACCTAAACCTACAGTATGAAATGGAAGGTTCATTTCATTTCATAACATCATATACAAACAATTCCTTCCTTAAATGAAGTGTATCTATTTATGGTCCACTCAAAATAAAAGCGATAACAAACATGTTTAGATTTCAATTCCTGAAATAGCTGCTGAACAACTGAAGCTGACCGACAGTTTCAGTTCAGAACTGGTTGACACTTTGACACATTTCAGGCAAAAGTGGACATGCCCTGGTTTTCACCCATAGCAGTATTGCAATACAACATCCTTTGGTTGGGTTGATTGTCGCTATATACATGAATAAATATTACTTACTTACATTACATGACACAAAAATCTATCCGTGAGAAATGTGAAGCTTTTAAGAATAAGCAACAGGTTGTTTGTTTTGGTCGGGTTAAAGAGTGACACGGAACTCGTAATACTTAACTTGGTAAAATGGCATAACATTATTTTTTGTTTACACTTACAAAATTAAAATGGAGACAAAATTACTTGCGATTTATTCTAGTCGTGACATTTATTTCAATTTGGAATGTTTGTTTAGATTTTCTTTTACTGGAATGAAAAGGGATTGGATGGAAATTGACACTGCAAAAATGATGACCTCAATGTCTACGATCCATACTGTTCATTCATTCGTCCAAAGTATTATCATACGTAATAAGAAAATTAAGTTAAATGTGCTGAGTGCTTAATGTGATTAATGTTTTATTTAATGCGATTAAGTTTCAGCAGTTGCGCTAACTTTACTCTTTTTGCGACAGAATTATATTTTCTAATCGCGTAATATTATACCTTGCTATGGTTCGTATCAACCAAATGCAAACTTCTTGCTAAAAAGTCTACATGAAATTGCGAATTTTGGTGAAGATGAATAACTAACCATGCTTCCTTTACGTTGCATAAATTGCAAATTGCAATATTGATGTGAACAAACTTTGCCATTTTTGCCATTGGCACGCACAGTTGGCAGAACTTGTAAATATGTGCAGTTCCGATGCGATGACAATGGTAAGATAAGGAAGGATGCACCTCTCTTAATACTAATAAAGGACGGAGGACATCTTATCTTACCCATTTAAAAAAAATATAGAATGACCAAATCATTCGATTATGGATAGATTACATTACTACAAATAAGAATTCTTCGTGATGATACCCCAGTTTTATTTCAGGCAGGAAAGTTACTAGTTAGTTAGTTAGTATGTGTTACCAAGCATATAGTCAAATAGTCAGTGTGCATGAAAATGTGTCAAATTGTTGGAACTTTATTTGATTAAGAAGAGCAGAGCACTATATGTGAGTATGGATGGATTTAAGATAAAGTAATGTTAAATATCTAGGAAAAATCCTGTTCCTTTCCACAACATGCAAGTTCTCCGTTCTCTGCAGTGTAAAATCATTGTATTATTATTATTACTGTGTGTGTATTCATTCTTTCTATCACATCTCACATCCCTGCAATAACCAAACCAAGTTATAATAGCAAAAGCAGAGTAAAGTAAAGTAAAGTTGCCTGTATTGCATGTTAAGTTGGATAGCAGAATTGCCATTACCACCTGAGCCATCATTCTGCTTTGGTTCAGTTGTTCTCTGCAGTTGGAAAGGTGTACTACACAGATTCACGTCCTTTTAACAAGACCCTTGTTGCTTTGTCTGTATTCGTATGTAAAAGCAAGTAAGAGTTCTTGTCCTATTATTGTTTGTGATACTTTTTGTGTCCACTTTTCTTCGCCCTTTGCCGGTGGTGGGTCCGGTGTGGGTGTGGCCAAAATAACCAAAACCTTCCAAACAAAAGGTCAGGTTAGGCTGTGGTGGACTTACTTATCAAACATATTCCGATAAGCAAGTAGTAGTTGGTGGAATATATATGTTGTTGCTGTTAAGTTAAGATATATACTTTCCTCGTGCAAAAGTGGAGTGAACCTTATTTGACATTCATATTAATTATTATATTGGTATTTGTGCAAATATCTGTACTAATTAAATTTATGTTCCCTGGCTCCCGAAATTGTGTATTTTGCAAAAATTCGTGAGTGCAAAAATTTCTTATTATTACATACATTCCAAAGGAGAATTAAGGAACGACATATTTCTTGACGTCATCCATCCTCAACTGGACCAATAATAAAACAGGTTAGTTTCCTCTTGTGAGATGCCTAAATATCTGTGTATTAAGCATTTGCAATTTATTTAATGACAAATCCTTGGTCAACTTTAAAACAAGTCAATTCAATTCAAGAGGTTATTTATTGAGACCAACCATTATTACACTGCACCGCTGGGATTTTATATTATTTAAATCGTATTTATTTTGTCTCTTAAATCAATATATACAAACTGAATCATAAATCAGCAACATCATTCAGGAAATAGGATTCTGAGAGCTGTCTTATTTTTTCCCTGTGTGAAACTAAACCGTATCAAATTTGTAAACCCTTCTTTTTTATTAATTCCATTCGCTCCGTGTATTCTAATTGTGTGCAAAATTAGCGTGATCCCCTTCTCTCCTGACTTGGGCATATAATATTTAAATTCATCTCTGCAAGAGTTCATGCCCCATCCGATCTTTCTTTTTTGGCATTACACGTACAGTACACTGCTCTGATGGCGTCTTGTCGAGAGATTACAAAAAATATCATGGGTTCCTTCCTTCCTTCCTTCCTACTCTTAATTAGATACAAGTAATTTATTTCGTGTCCAACCCCCATCATTTTTCCATCCAGTGAAGCAGTACTACTACTACATACTTCAAAAAGTCGGTAGAAATCAGAAGAACGGTACTTTTCTTTGTGCGAGCTCCAGGTCATGACTAATGTGTAATGTAGTGTAATCAATTCTCTTCAAATCGTATTTGCTCTCACTTTTCGTATCTGTACTGTGAATGGGATTAATACGTAATTAAGCAATGCATAATTTTCAATTCCCAGACATTTGCAAACAAGACAAATGGTTGAATTTAGAAAATGGACAAATACAGAAAACTCCTTAAATATAAATAATGTGAAGAAATTAGCCAATTACGAAATAAACATGACTCCCTGAACCCTGCGAATATATTTTTTTTGGTGTTGATGATTCAAGGAATTATTTAGTGTAATTTAAAAAAAAATTAATTAAAAAAAAGTTACCATGACAACCACCCTCCCTACGCCCCTGTAAAACTATTGACTATATTGACGCCATTTTTTAGTCCATATATATTTTTTTTGTTCTTCACGCTAAAAAATTGACTTCAACTAACCACCCAACCAACCACCAACATTCTAGCTTAGCTTTATAACGTTTATAATTTTCATGGGCAATGATTTCCGATTCCCACGTTGCGTTGTTCACTTTTTGGTAGATTTATCCCGTCACATACAACATACATGTAAACTCATTGCTATATTCGCATAATGAAAGTCAAGCCAAGTGGTCTCATCTGGTCTGGTGTGGTCGTGGTGGTTCGATCCAAGAACCAAAAACCATGTCAGGTGCAGAATATGCCTTCATTTTATATTATCAAAGACCTAAAAAAATCTATCTGAATTACAATTTTTCATTATAAAGCTCACTCGCCTTGTATTTGTCTCAATTTTTATAAAAATGAATGACACGTAACAAGTAACAACATTGACCAACCAATTCCTGGCCTGGCTGATTGGCCACTCACTGTAATACCATTTTTACTGCACTAAAGTGCGTGAAATTCATTTCATTCCAATTTAATTCAATTCAATCCAACCAAGCAGATGGTAACTACCTACCTAGATACAAATTTGCATTTGCACACATTATTACAAAAAATACGACTTATATAACAAACCATCCAATCCATGGATGTCTACTTTTGACCAGTTTACGAAACATTTCATATGTGAATATCATCATTTCTTTCTTTCTTAAGTGAGTGAGTGGACACATGAATATGAAGTATGAAGCAGTTAAATTAAATTTATGCTCACTAACCCTCTCGTTTGAGTCAAGTCAAATAAATAAGCAGTACGTAAGTATGCATAATATTGCATTGTTACCTTACTTTTTTTTACCTCTTTGGTTGGTTTTGTTTGGTGAGTTACATATTATAATGAACCCAACCAACCAAGCCACACACACCAAATAATTATGATTCTTGCGGACAAAAGATCCTTAATAAATTATTACATAAAGTAACCAGAACATAACATAGCATAAAAACATGAAAGAATTCTTTCTCTTTTTTTTAAATATTGCAGACATTATTTATTACATTCCGCATCTTATAAACTAAAGGTCAATTGAGTGACACTGCATTTTCCGTCCTCTAAAAATTAGCTCAACAAAACACAACCGACCGATGCTAAAACTTTGAAGTGAAGTAAAGTGAATTGAATAACTGTATTCTTTAAATGTGTCCAACCAAAATGATGCTTAGATTTTAGATAGATCGTCGTGTCTTGTGTGTATACTCACTTCTCTGGTGCGTTAGTTAATGTGGCTACTGACTGCTACTGGTCCTTCGATGATCGTGCGGTGACAAATTTATTTTGCAAAGTCACTCAAAATAAACGGGTTGGAATTTAATTGTCATTCTGAATTGGAGGTAGTGGAGTGGAGTACATAATTCAATTCCATTTCACTAAATAACATGTCTTTCATCTTGTTGCTTAAAATCTTAACTATACGCATTCAAACACATACCGACCGATCGAATTACTTCCTGGAATGATTATGCATGTACGTATATGCTTAAGGTTGCAGTCGCAGTGTAGTTTAGCCAAGTGTGGCTTGCATTAGATTGTTATCTTAAAAATTAACACACAAATTAAACTAGTACTTAGTACAAAATCTAGGAAGAAGATAACTGTTGCGTTAGATTAAAATGTGTATCAACTCCTCCCTTCCTAGGATATGTGTCGTTTGTGTGTGTTGTTAAAGACGTAACAATCTTCTTCTTCGACAATACAGCGTTGATCGTTGTAATTTTATAATATGCTTTACTTTGGTTGGTCTGGTTTCTGATTCTGAGATAAGTATTATTGCAGTGCAGTCAGTGTTTGTCATTATTTTAGTATTATTATATTATATTTGTATGGAGGAACATCATCATCATCGCTGAACAGAACAGCACCACGGGGAATGTCCTCTTTAGATTTGAGACACTCACCCACATCCTTCTTTAATAATAATAATAATAATAATAATAATAAATTGTTACTGCTCGCTCTTGTACACATTGCCTGGCAGAAATACCATGCCCATAAGAATTGTATGACATGGTAGAAATATGCCGAGACTAACTGTTTCCAATCATCATCATCATCATCATCATCTTAGTATAAAATTGATGTGCAATTCGAAATGCAATTATTCAGGCGGCTGCATTTCGTTTATTTTGTGTACAAGTCTGAGAAACTCCTCTTTATTCATGGTAAAAAAAAGGTGGAATAAATAAAATAACAGCAACTTTATAGTATCAAATTTAAGACAAGGGCGAAATGGATACAAAAGTATCTGGAAAAACGAGTTTCTTAAAAGTCTTTCTTTTCTGTTGCAGGAATTGTAGTATATGTATGTAATTTCCGCCCGCCAGCTGCGTTAGTTAACCGTTCTCTTATTTTTGCACAATGTGTGTGTGTGTGTGAATCCAGTCTAATTAAATTTGAGCTTTTATAATGTATTCAAAAATAAGAAAATGTTGTTCATAAAATAACGAACGCCTTAATTTTTGGAATAGTTACTTAGTTTCTGCCAAGTTTATGACGCCGGTAATAAGAGAAAGAGAGACAGAGACGCCTTATTCCCACAATTTTAATTGTCAAACAAGATGGTCATGCTTAGGTCACCTCCACCTCATAAATATGCGAGAAAGTTCATATCTTGCTTATACACTAGAGTGTCCGATTACTACTTACTTAAATAATAAAATATGTCATCATTTCAACTCAACTGTTAATTTTCTCAGCTTTTTTTTTCCTAAAACACTTGCCGATGACAAGAACGAAAAGCAACCAACAACACCCAAATTTGGAAGTGAATACAAGGAAACTTGTCGACTTATCTCCCACCACGACAACATTTATTTATTGAGAAAGTCGGGTGATTGTGCATTGTTGCGGTATTATTATTATTATTATTATTATTATATTCACTTGGAAATTGGTCTGGTCTGGTTGGTTAGTTGGACTGATTTAATTCGATCTGATCTTGAGATCTTTCTTGGCGACCGCACGATGTGTTTTTCCCATCAACCCAAAACTCTCATCAATTCTCACAGGGAAATGAATACACTCAAATTGGTGAATTTTAACGGAAAACCGCTTTCCAACTCCAAATTGAGAAGAAGAAGAAGATAAAGAAAGATAATAATTATTGTCCAATTGTCACTGAACTGATGAAGGTCATGCTTTAACGGTGCTTATTTATTCAGTTATTGTCATCTCTCATCACCCAATTTGGCATTGTTTATTGCAATTATTTCACATTTCTGGTAATAAACAATACCAAAATTTAGCAAACTTCAAACTTCTTGAACCCATTAAACTTCTGTGCTTCTTATTTTTTATGAAGTGTTATTGATTATGTATTGCTGCGTGGAGTGAGTGGAATTGGAGGACATTAAAATAAATAATGAACAGAACGACTTTTGAATGATTGCCTACTTTTAAAAGTTTGATGAAGGAGGAGGAAACAGCTAGTGGACAGTATTGCAGTAGTGTTTTGTTTGTTAGGTTAGGTTAGGTTAAGTAATTAGGTGAAGTTATTTAATGTTAAAAAATTGCTAGACACCGATTCGACAACTAGATTTGACGATGAGACGGTATTTCTTCCTCCTCTTCGTACACATTTGTGATAAATGTTTGCGCAGATTGCAATTCAGAAGAAGATTATCTTGATTTGACGATAAGATGATGATGATTATGATGATGATGAGCATTTGGCATGATTGTTTTTTAATACTTTGCTTGCACATTGTCTCATGTTCCCGTTACATTGTAGTATTATAGTATTGCTTTGTTGTACAACTTGTTTAGTGCCACAAACAGGGTAAATTAGGTCTGTAATGGGCATCAAAACTACTTGACTTAGTTGTTTGGATTGATTCTGATTGTGAAGACGATGATGATGATCTTGCCCAACAATAATGAGGAGGAAACCATTCAAATCAAGTCAACTGCAAAACCTGTAGAAGATGTTGAGATGGATTTGATGGTTTTGATGCTCATTCATTCCAATGATCGGGATCAAGGTGTATGTATAGATAGACAGACAACGAGTGGGAAATTGCATTGTGTGGTCTTTGGTCTGATCTGGTCATTATTCTGTATATCCTCCATCATCCATTGAGTTGAGATGACACGGGTGGCGTCGTGGTGTGTGCAACTTGCTTCAGTAATTGTCTTGACTTGACTCATTTCCATTGTGTATAGCGTTTGTAATTAATCGAAATTCAAACCAATCCAAGACCTGAATTTGAATCGATTATTATTATCAACAGAACAGGAGAAGGAAGTCAATACGCAGAGAAACATTTCCAAGAAGGGGAATTATCAATTAATAAACAAATATTCAAGTGGCATGGCTGTTGTGTAGACGAATGTGCAACATTATAGAATTATTATTACATGCATTCTCTCCTTCCGTCCATTCAATTCAAGTTGTTGTTGTTGAATTTAGTAAATTAACAATTTATAAGTATTAATCTTGCGGTCGAACACGGCTTCAATCCATCCAATCCAATCCACCGACAATAATAATAATAATAATTATGTGAAATATTGATTGTCTTCATCATTGATTTCATATATTACGTGAACATTATTAGGTGGAAAGAAAAGTGATTGATTGATGGCAAAAATATAATCATCCATTGCACAAATACAATACAATGCATAATAAACTACGGACTTGTATGCAAAAAAGGTTGCAAGTCCAGATTTTATAAGTATAAGTAGCAACAGCAGCATAAAGAATTAGGCCACCTTGCTCGCTTTGACTGCTGCTGTTACATTTAGACTGCCAATTGTTTTATATTTAATGATGTCATGTAGGCATTATTGCTTCATCAGTAAGTTCTAGGCTCCCTCGTAAATAAATAAATAGTTGCTCCCTTCGTTTTATATCCACGCTACTTCAATTTTAACCATGTAAAATAATGTAACGCTACTATATTCATTTATTCAATCAAAACTCAGATGAAGCGCCATATCGTCACGAATTATTTACTTTTTTATGCACATTATTTTACTCTAGTGTGGACAGAATGTGATTTATTGTTGATTTTGGTCTCGCCAAACAAATTATGAGCAATTTCATGTATATATTCAAAATAACAATTAATCAGGGCATGTTGGGTGTGTACTTATTGTTTTTTTAAAAGAATTCTGTAGCTTCATCCAAACATAGTTTGATATAATAATTCAACCACAATTAAATTTCCACCTAAAATAGAAACACAAAATCCAATGCAAACGCAATGCATAACCTCCCTCTCTGATAAAAAAGAGAGAAAGAGCAATTAAAATTTATCATGTTTTTGTTTGAACCAATCATAACAAATTTACTACCGAGAGGAATTTGCCAATAATAACAAATTCCTTCCCGACCTCCTGCCACAAAGGTAAACAGCTACATATTATGTATACATCCTACATACATTATCATCTTATTATTATCCATTATTCCATTCCATTGTGTTGCCTTGCATGTATATAATTGAAAAGATTCAATGATCTTGACGAACCGAACCATCATTCATTCATTCATCACACAGTATAATCATCATCTCTCTTCTGTTGTACTTGGCAATAGCAATAAAGCGTAAGTTCAACAAGGCAAACATCATGACATCGACCTGACTGACTTGACTTGACACCATGCGTTGCGTTTGGCATCGCATCGCATCGCGTGACTTGATCAATTCTTCGCCCAGATTTACAAGTCTTTCTTATTTTGCAGTAGTAATAGTCGCAATCGTGCGTTGTAAAAAAAAAAGAACAGTAACACACATGCTTCACTTTTCTCCCCTTAAAATAAAGATATAAAATACGTAAAACATGCCTATTTCTATTTACACATATTTGTGTCTTTGTCAGTTGGCGTTGTATGTATGTATCTGTATAGCTCGATCTGGTTTAGTTGAACACTATGGTGCATGATGTGTGAGATATGCACACGAAACTAAAACGAAGGAACGGTGCATTTATTTATTTGGTGTGAATTTGAACCACTATTATTGCAACAGCATTCACTTTTTAAGAGATGTTCATTATGAGCTAACTCATGTTTTTTTTACTGCTTCCATTTAAACTGAGGTTGCACACATATAAACAACAACTTGCATTATATTACATACATTATGTACCTTACATTTCCAAACTTTAGAGAGAAGAAAGAAAGTGAATCAATTTTGACCAATCCTGGGAAGTAAAGAAGATTTATGGCGTTATGCATTCATTCATGCGGTCATCATCATCGCTATAACCTTTGCATTTCAAAATCTCATCTCATCTCTCATGGCGAAATTTGGTTCAACTTTTTTTTAACTTGACATTTACAAATGATACCTGTTGCTCATTGTTACATATATTTGTGTTGTGGGTGAGTGCTCTCTTATGCATGCAATAATAATAATAATAATAATAATAACAATATGTCGTTACTCCCTCTTTTCCATCCCTCCTAACCAAAACCTACTACTACTGCTCATTAGACGAGGCAAGATTGTTTGCCCATTATTGGGAATGTTTGTTAGATAGAATGTTTGCCAATATCATCATCATCATTTCCTTCCCACCAACCAACCATGTTTTTTTGAGTCTTGATTATTAGTTAGTTTAGTTTTATTCCTTATTCATTCAAGTTCAACCGCATTAGATAAGTTCTTGCACCTGGAGCGATGCAAAATACCTGTTTACACAATTTTTTAAGTTTTGCAACAACTTTTACCACCAACTTCCTATAATCATTTTACATTCATACATACATGTTTGCTCTTCTTAATCATCTTACCCGGTTTGTAAACATTTTGTTATGAGTTAAAGTTTCTTTTCTAAAATTACTTATGTTGTTGTTGCATTATTTACTTACGTTATGATTGAAGTTTGGAATAATAATTTGGACTGCATTTTTCGAAAGGAATTGAAAAGTTATGTATTTATTTCCATTTCATGACATTCTCTCAGTTTAGGAGTGATGTTGATGAATACAACGACTAAAAGGTTGGTTTGATTTTAATGTGGAATAGAAAGTGAAGTTGAAGTACATAAATGCAGTGTTTTTTCAAATGGCACAATTCAACAATTAAGATCGCGAAGATGACCTGTGCCTTTCAGTTAGGTTATGTCCAATTCAATTCAATGCAGCGGCGATTCAGATTTGACAGAATCCTTCCCTTCCTTAAACTTCATTTATTGGAAATTTAAATTCAAGTCATATCAATTTTAAATTGAACATCTTTATAAAATGCTTATATATCTCACTTCTTGGATGATGATGATAATAATAATAATTATAATAACGCACAAAAAGATGGTCTCGTCACATAAAACGTGAATAATTGAGTGACCATGCCGGAAAACTTGTAAATTTAAATTCATCAAGTGTCCAATCAAAACCAATCCATTATTGATGGACAGATATGGAACATTGCATTATATTTTTTAGCAGCCTCGTGTAATAAATAAAAGTAGATTCAAATTGTTATACTTCCTTCTCATCATCCCAATAGACAATTAAACTGCAAAAATAGGTTGGTCCATATTTATCCCTTCCTTCAAAAAAAGAGAATAATAATATTCTAACGCGGATCTATATCTGCCTTGCATGCATGTAGTATAACATATCGATTCATATAATATTCACTCACATTCATTATTCATTATTCACCCATCAATATCAAGGATGAAGAATGATGCTTATAATTACGATAAAAATTCAGAATTTCATTACAATTTTCATCATAATTAAAATAAATTACAATAATAAATGATGAACTTTATGCATAATACCATTTCAATTAAACAAATGATGAATTTTCACTTAAAACCCTTCATTTTCGAATTTTAATTTCGAAATACAACAACAATAAACTCGTATGTACACAGCTACAGCACACAAACGGTAGCGAACTAGTTGTTGTGCTAATTTTTTCCTCTTAAAATTTAGCACTAATAAAATGCACCTCATTTTATTTCATTGCATGTACAATACTTGTTTAAACGGCATGATGAGAGTGTTGATTATTTGTTGCGTTTCTTTCATTCAAGTCATAGAAGAAGAGAGAGAGAGAGAGAGATTTCCTCCACTTTTTTACCTTTTCTAAGCCAAAAAGTTGAAGATTTTGTCTGTTTTGCCAAATAAACTTCATCACTATGAGCTGCTTTTACTTACTTTTCTTCTATATCACATACACAACCAACAACATTTGAACTGAACCCATAATACGTACACATATCATGAGAAAAAAACGAGTGGATTTGTGGAGTGGATTGGACGGACGTAAAAGAATCCCGTTATTATTGCATGCAGTAGAAAATGATGACAGCAGACTTAAATTCGCATGCATCACATCACCTTCCTTCATCCATCCATCAATTGCACTGCCCGATTAAGGCAAGACAAGACACTGTAACCTAAAATATACATACATGCCATTATTTTACATGCGGGCGTTGTTATTGTTGGTAAAAAAAGGGCCATTCGTGTCTTGTTTGGGTTGGATCTCATCTAATCCTTTTCTCAATTATTACTTAAAATACTGAGGGTCCACTCCACCAAATTATAACTTACAGCAACTCAACAACATATTATTATCTTTTTTTTTTTAAAAAGAGTTAGGTTGCTGATGTATGGACGAGACGAGTGGGTAGCTAAATTAAAGCTGCAATATGCGAAGGTCGTTCATCGGACTGACCATCACTATTTATGTATATGAATTAGTATTTCCCTCCCAGGATAAGGTGTGCTTTTAATAATTCGCATCAATTCAAGTACAAAGATAATCGGAGCACCCACACGGGGATAAAAAAAAGTTGTATCAATTTGTCACCAAATTAAGAGGTACATTGTAACCACCATCTGCAATTTTATAACAACCTTGCCTTCTACACTTAAGTCAAGTCAAATAATAATGAATTAATCGTTTATCTACCTCTCTCAAGTCGAAAGCGAAGCACAAGAAGTAAAGTAAGTAATCATTGCACTGACCATTCCCACGATCCAGTTTTCTAATTTTTATTGAAAAAAAAACAGCGAATTCAATGAAATTCAATGAAATTAAATGGGTGGAAAAGGTAGTGCAGTGATAAATGCAGTTCGCTCTAAGTAAGTAAGACATAATACGTATGTGCAAAGAAAAGTAGTGGAGCATTAAAAACATTTAATTCCTTTAACCACGCACATCCATTTGCTTGAGAGACAGATAATGCAACCAACAACATAACACTTTGCAATACCAAAAATACTTAAGAGAGAGAGAGAGAGATGCAAATTGCTTAAAGAACTGTACAGTGCAACTACATACAATTTTGTACGTGAAGGCGACGAGATAGATATTTCACTTTACTTTACATCATGGTGTGGTGTGGCCTTCACATTTGGGAAACGAAACACCCAAAGACAACAGATTGCGACAAATACAATAATGACTGACGCATGTATTTATGTATGTATGCATACAAAAGTGAGGACTACTTATTCCTCAATTTGTGTACATATATATTTTGTGCCATAAGGGATTCAAATGCGACCCTGGAATTTATGACAGTTTTTATACTCTTCTTCTGCAATCATGCATTCGTTCAAATTATTTTGCATTTGGTGATAAATTATTATCATTATTTTATTATCACCGTGTCAGACAGGTTTGGGTAATTAGTAAAGATTTTGCAATTAAGAAATTAATTAATTAATAATTACTCTTTTGCAAAATTATACATACTTACTGACTCACTGAGTACAAAGAGAAGCGGACAAATCTGTCAAAGAAAATCTGTAAATCAAAATTGGAAGAAAATTTTTTTAAGCAAGCGTTTGCCAATTCGTGAACAAAGGCAGAATTCTTGAGCTTTACTTTTCATATCCAACCACCACCTTCATTGATTACTTATTTGATCAAAAATGCAGAAAGTGGCAAAATCATGCAGAATTTTTTTGCGAACCTAACAATGAGACCAAGTTTTGTTTAGCGAAATACATAAACTAAGATAATGGACGGATTATCTGTAAAAAAAAAAGTAGTAGTATGTATAGTGTACTCGTATATGCACGTATGCAAAGATAGACAATAATAATACTGCAACACAAGGGACACGAGTAGACCAACATCTAATTAGCATCTCACATTGTCAGTAGTACAATTCACATGCAGTACGAATAATAAACCACATCTAGAAAGTAAATACATAAAAATCAAGCGAAAAATAAGACTCGTTCGTCGTACTACATTTTTAGCATTGGACTTAATGTTCAACACTAACATCATACCATGAATGCATGCGTTTTGTTATATTCACATCATTTTTCAAGAAGTCAAGTTGCAATGACAGAGCGATTTTGAATGGTGTTGAGCAATTTGAAATAGGACTTGGATTAGATTGGTGGCATCCATCCTTTGAAATAAATTTATAAATAAAAGTTGACGCAATTGTACTTACAATTGACAAAATAAGTAAATGGGCGACGATGGTTCTATTTATGAACTCAAATCGAGATACATACAGATGCACAGCTCCCACCCAATATAAATAATCCACACCATAGAAATATCATTCATTCTATGCACACCACATTTCATCCATGGGTGTGTCCCTTTCCTGGTTTGGTTTGGTTTGGTTGAGTTTTGCACTTTGTGTACTTAATCCATCTGTATTTTTGCAACTGCCATGCTATTTATGCTGATAATCCATCCATCCACTTGAGCTGCACTACACTGCAATCACTTAATTGCTATTTATGTTCTGCATTATTAAGCAATTTGTCGTTTCATATGTATTATTTACTTTAATAATGCAAATACAATTCAAGGCATGCATTGACCAGATTTTGATAAATTGAGCTGAACGTGCTCCTGTAGAAATCAAGGGATCAAGTACATAGGAACTCCTACTTATAAGTAGTACGTGTGTACTACTTATTGCTAATAATACTAATACAAGACAGCTCAACTCAACCACATATTTATACTTTTTTTTTACCCCTCCTGCTTGGATTGAATTATAGTGGGTGCTTGATTGAAAAGAATTATTTCATTGTTGCAGCATAACATCATCCCTCCCTAGATTCTCATCATCATCTCTCTTTCAATTATTGCCACTGCACGCGTTATTTATCTTATTTGGGATGGAGAGCACCAGTCAGTATACATAATACATATATAGCAGCGATTTATTTAGAGGTGATGGTAATGGTGGTTTGGTGAATTGAATTAATAGTAGCAAACCATCCAAACCAAGCCAAGAAATTAAACAAGCGGTTCTTATTCTTTTCTTTTACGTTGATCGATACTTGTCTCCTTGGGTCTCAAGGACCTGGTCACTTTTTTGCTCACCTATTAAATTAAGTACACACTTACACACATACACACTCTGCATAATATATTAGCATTCTTTCTTAATGATGGTCAAATCAGTAGTGCTTCTGACCAAGCTGCGTACCGCAAGCATAGTAGTTCCAGTAATTGAGATCACGCGTGCAATACAATGCAAATGATATTTACTTATGTTGCTATTTTTAGCCAAACAATGGAGTTTCACGCCTTCTTAAAATCATTGCGAAAATTATATAGACAGATATAAATACATTTCCAGAGAAGGAGGAGGAGTGCAAAAAATCGCAAAAAATAATCACAAATATTTCCTTCCTTCGTGTCCATGAACTTATGTATTCCATCCAATACGACAAGATTTGCAAAAAAAAAGATCGTAAAACAAATCTTTTACGATCTTTCTTAAGCCACAGGAAATTTGCATTCATTTGTTTCATGTGGCAATAAAATAACAAATTCGATGCATAATGTATACATATACGATCCAACCATGAGATAGATAATAATTGAGTAATGCGAAATTTGCATGCATGTCATTAGCACCAGTGCCAATTCATTTCTATGGAACTATGGTCAAGGTTGCTTGCTAATCGTAATAATATAATAAATATAAAAATAATAATATTCTTCTAGCACATTAAGTTTTCACTGCAATGTGTTAATTAATATTTTGATTTTGAATAGCAGACACCACCCAAACCACGACTATATAAACCAAATTTGTGTACTGCATAGTTTTCGCTTCTTCCAAACTAAAATAAACCGGTGTCGGTCTCCTGATCATCCATTTACCACTTACTTATTTGCACTTGTATTTTCAATTCAACCAACATTCTTAGATATTATTGTTAAAAAATATTCAGGCCATTATAATCCATCCTTAACCAACCAAACCCTGCCGAATCAAATAAGGAGTGATCTACATTGTTGGCAAATGAAGAAAGCTTAGCTTTGCTTATCCATCAAAAAAAGTGGACCCATCAAATCCTTAACAACAATTATTAACAACACATTTTGGGCAATTTGTCAGGAAAAAGATAAAGATTACAGATTAGCAAAAGAGAAGAATAAGTCACTCATCTCTCGTACCAACCACTTAAAAAATGAAGAATGTGAACCATGAATTTTACCATCTTTAAAAAAAAAAGATGATAGTAATCGATCCAAGTTCCAAACTTTTAAATGATGATGATGATGATCCCACGCAACCAACAAGAAGAAGAAGATTTTTTTACAGTCAGTTTGGATCATATTCATTCATCCATTCACCCTTTTCTAAGTTCAAGTACTCTGCATGAGTGCAATTGAAGCTATTATTTGTTATTTGATCATGAATACATAAACATAAACATTTGGAATAAATAATAATACATGTAGACACATCTCCTCCAAGCAGGTGGGCATACATACATACATGCAAGAATAATTGTGTTCCGTCCTGCTTTTTGGATTCGTCCAACAAATATGATCATGATGATGTGCGTTGTGTTATTATTATTATTATTATTGCCATTTTACACCTTACCTTCGTGTCGTGTCTTGTTTTGTGACCGACCAGACCAGACCACTACATACATACTTTGATTATCTGAGAATAATCAATCCTTGCGCGAGCTAGTCTTCTACTGGAGGACCTTAATTGCTATTTATTGCTAAACCACATCACACAGGGTGGAACTATACTATGTATGGCTGCAAGACAATTAGTAATTTATTTAAGCGATTGTAAAGTAATGTACCATACGAAATTTGAATTTGCAACAGTAACGCCTGCTTTGATCAATCAGTGTGTTGTATGTGTGGGAAGCAAAAAGCAAGGTACGCGCAGACATATTACAATACATGATCAAATCCACGCCAATTTATCCGCAACAAGTTTGCTGTCAGCAAAATTCAATCCAACCCAATCCAGCAGACATCACATGCACATCACAAAATCAACTTGTGACTTTTGCTCATCGAATAATAATAATATAATAATACGAATTGTTCATCCTACTCGGTTTGTGGTGATGGTTTTAGTACTCAAAGCAATGACGACGACGACAATAATTATTATTTATTGGAGGGAAGATGATGTTGTGTTGTGATTGAACATGCAAATTGGGCGTTTAATGACACCAACGGTTTGAACTTCAATTATCAATTATTTAAATATTCTTCTTCTTATTTTGTTTGTATCGTGTTTGGTTGGTCTTGAGTTTTGATCCATCCTTATATTCTTGCAGAGGAAAATTAATATATACAAATTTACACTTATCATATCTGCTGATTTCAGGGTTGGATAATAACAAAAATCATATTATGAAGGATGATGCATGATAATTAATTTTTTTTATGAATTTGTGCAGACTTAAAATTAATTATGTTTTGTTAATGAGAAAAAAAGTAATGCGTTATTATTATTATTGTTACGTGTTGAGACTGTTATGTATTACATACTTGCTTAAACGCTATCAGTCCCGGTAGAGAGGCAGAATATTATTCGACATTCTTGAATAATGATAATTTGGATAATCTTCTCTTATTCTTACCTAATCATGGCTCATTAGTGTAGTCAACAATATAACACAATGTGGATTATAAGGCTGTGTATTAAGAACTATAGGCTCTTCTGATTTGATTTATAACTGAGATTCACACACCGGATGAAAAATACATGGTATGGTTAGGTTAGCTATGTTGATGCAATAATATGACCCAATTCATTCAATTGCAGTTTTTCATGCACTCTGATGCTCCTTCCTTCGTGCTGGTTAGCATTGAGGAAACACAATAATGTACAATTACTCAAAAATGGCAGTATCACACCATTTTGTTGCTTTACTTTACCTCCTCCTCAGCATCCATGCAAAGTACTTAAATGGTAAAGTACAGCAAACTATGTAGTGCAGCTTTTGATTGGGATAAGTGATTTATATAAATATAGTAAAAAAAACAGTGCACGCGACTGACTGCAGGCATTTCCCTTGTGTTGTTAACTTTTGTCCTAGAAGGTGTGACTTTTGTGGTTGGTTGGTTGGTTGATTAGTTGGTGGTAATCTAATTATCAAATTATGAAAGACAGGAACTAAACTTGGGAGGTGGTGGTGGTGATATGTCTTGTCTTCCTCTCAAGTTTGGCTTGGTTTGGCCTATTATTATTTTTTTTTACAATTTATTAGTATTATTCGCATTATTTAAGCTCACACGCAAGCAAATATAGATATGCATCCATCTGTTTCAGATATTTGCACAGTTATTGGGATATTGCCACTACTACTGTTGTACTCTCAAGTCAACCCTTATTGAGTAGGGGAGGGCGTTGTTTATAAATGCATGCAAAATATAAGAAGAATTGCACATTTTTTTGCACTTTTGGAAATTTATGTGGGCATGCAAACTGCATTTCTGCTGTCAATACCTTAATCGTATCTGCATTGACTTGACTTCATCCCAAGGTCAATAAATTTTAAGGATATTAATTTGTACTTTGAAACACTTTGATGGTTTCATTAGCATGCATGTTGAACAAAATTTTTACAAGTTGCATAGTTATAAAGAACCGCTTCAGTTGGTTTCTTTCTCGCCTTATTTGGATTGCAAGCAACATTGTAATGTAGCAAGAGTCTCGAGAAGAAGAAGAACAAGAAGAAGAAGAAGTCTTTAAAATGTCCTTTTTTTGGTGGTTGAATATAACAGTTCTTGTGAGCAGCTCTCTGTTCTGTTATTCACTTACTTACTTGAGGCACTAATAATGCAAACATTCACCAACGACCACGACAACGACGACACTTTCAAAGTGAGTTGTCCCACCATCCAATCCACTCGCATACCATCATCATCATCATCATGTTAGATGCAACTAAAACTGCCAGGTCAACACAATGCGAAGGCTTTCGTTGTTACTTTTTGAGAATTTTGCAAAGAACAACGGATCTCTTTCTTCAAAGAGCAATACCGCAGATTAGTGCAATTTTCAATTAAAGCGTTGCACTCCACGGTTTCCAAATTCCCTTATTGGGCTTGGGCTCTGCTATGCGAGGTGGCAATCTTGGCATTGCAATCTTGAATTGAATTAAGCTAAATAAGTGTCCCCCACAATATACAACACCTTAATCCTTCTGTCTCATTCCCTCTAAAGCCGATTTCTTGCTGCTTGTTGAAAGTATGGACTGCTTTAATTGGATGACATCTCCTTAAATGTACAGCTTATAATTAGTCCCGTTGTCTTTTGTGTGGAAAATATACATAGTAGCTCAATTGCTCAATAAAAGAACAATCCTCCTACTCCGGAGACAACAATGCTAATAAGAATGCATTGTTAGTTGATACATTGTTTAACATATTTCTTAATCTCTTACAGAAAACTTGGCAAGCAAACCCAACCGACGGGCGGGTGGTTGCAGGATGGACTTGTCCGCAGACAACGAGCTTTCCTCCGAATTGCCATCATCATCATCCCCCTCAGAAATTAAAAAGTCGTCATACTATGTCCTCTTCCTGGGTGCCAAAGAGAGTCGAGGACTCCGCGGTTCGCACTACATTGAACCCGTCCTCCAATACTTTGTGGATCAAGAGTCGCGCATGCAAGCCCTCAAAGTAACGCTTCAAGTGGGACAGAAGGGACTTCGAATTATTCCAGTCCACCATCGCACCACAATGGTCACTAGCAGTAATAATACAAAGGGGGACCAGACTGACAAACATTTTATTCCCCATCATGCCATTACCTGCGTTTTTCAAGCACCACCCCCAAATGATGATATTGTATCGTGTATCCTTCTCATATACAATCCTGATACGAGATGCCCGGTTCATGTCCACTGCTACAGGTAAAATTATTATAGAAATATGTCGTAAATTTTCCAATCTTTAAAAATCATCGTCCGTCACTTCTGATTGGATTGTTGTACACTTGATGACAAATTGCCATCATCATCATCAGCCAATTTCTGTATGAATTATTTGCCCCTTCGTAAATATCCTTGTTATTATTATCATCATTATTATACTTTACCTTGTTCTGTTTCAAACATTTGCAATCTGATCTCTTTCTTATTTTCTTTTGATCAATCATTCATTCATTATCATCACTCAACTCTTCAACTGAACTGGTTGGATTGGAATGGAATCTATCCTGCGCACCAATTTCAACCCAAGCAAAATCGTGAGATTGATAATATTGTGAGATAGAGTCAAATAATTGATCACTGCTCCAAGCAATAATACAATTCTTTTTTTCTCCCTCGACAACGACAACGACAACGGCGACGACACGCCGTAACAAATTATTGTATGCCTTTGAAAAGTTGAGTTGAGTCTCATTCTTCTTATTTCGGCAATTGCGTCATTTAATAATTCGTTCTTTTTTTTGAAGATGGTCGTTTGTTATATGATGATTAGTATTTTTTTCATAGTTGATAATCAATGAAACAATGAAATTAAATTTTAGAGGAATGGATGGACGATGATGATAGATAGACACGCAATAATATAATAATAAAAATAAAAATGTGATGGACAGAAATAGACAAGATTTAAATTAAGAAGTGAAAACTTGTTGCATTTGCATTCATTGTTATTGTCACAACTTAATTTTGCACGTATACACGTATATATGATTCAATTCCATTATTTTTTAATAATGCAGAATGTCGTGTTGTGTCGTGTGTTACTGCTTGTGTGCAATGTCACCATAATTCAGAATTTATTATTATTATTATTATTATTATTATTATTATTATAGAAGGAGAAAGGATTATTCTGTTTGTCGTGTAAATTTAGATTGAAATAAAATAAATGTGAGCAAGTGGTACTCGCAATTTTTGTGCTTTTTAGTCCACTCAACTTGAAATATGAATTGAAAAGTTGCCAACTTAAACTTTCAAATTTACCAAATGTGATGAAATTGTTTTGAATTTATTACAGTTTTGTTATATAATCTGATGAGTATACATAGAATATCTATTTTTTAAAGTCCAAAATTAATGCGTGCATGCATTTATGGTTAGTCTGTCTAAAAAGGATGCATGCACACTCATAAAAGTGCCAGATGATACTTTTATTCATACAATCAAGTAAATAATAGAGTTATTATTGAACGATAGAAATTAGATTTTGCTGTAAAAAGTTTTTTAAGTGATAAAATAACCTGCGATGCGACAACCACTTTTTCAATTTTTAAATGCAATCTTTTATGACAAGCTGTAAAATATTTGGAGTTAAAGAAAGATTACATATTCACATTTAACGTCTCATTTCAGTTCAGTTAGAATTGATTGGTAATATCATTAGTAGAGAAGATAGCAACAAAGACGGCAACAAATAATAATGAGGGCTCATTTTAATTTTGTTGTTCAGATTAAAATGCAGTATGAGGATCCGACACGATAGATGCATAGTTAAGTTAAGGCTACATACATACTATAGGTAGTTATAATGCGTATCTATACGAAATAAGTTTGAAGGTGAAAAACCGGAAATCGATACAGTCGCGGTGTGAATGATTGATTTTTCATCCCAAAATCAGACATGCAGAACAACAATTCAGCCTGAAAAGTGAAGCTGAACACTTAATTAGCTCCTCTTTCCACGCCTCTGCTTTGCTCCATCCACGAATATAGATAGCATGAGTTTTTGACACCTGTATTTTAAGTGAGATACATGCATAATATACGTTATTTAAAAGTTATGCAATCTCAAAATAAGTAACAGCAAAAAACAACAAAAATGTGGGATGCATTTTGTGGTGAAGAATTCTATAATCCACCATCAATGATCCCTACAACAAGTCTATCTGCGTGCACTGAATAATTCACACATTTGTTTTGTTGTGTAATTTTATGCTTGTGAGCATGAAAATAAAAAGGTTTTAAGAAACTCATTCCACCTCAATCTCAGTCATTATCAGGATGATGATGACGTCTAAAAATTTGACATTTTTATTTTAATCATGATTTCTCTCTTAACAGATGCGACTCTTCGGATACAGCCACCATTTTAAAGAATCAGCTCGAAACTCTCGTCAACCGCGAAGATAATCAACGCAAATTTCGAGATATTGAGTCACGTCTTCAATCCAAAGGCTTGATCCCTTGTCCTCCTGCTAGTCCGATCAAACGGGGAACTCCCGATTTTGACTGTCGAACTTCTGACTCGTCCGAAAATTCGGATCGTGGATTTGGCTCTGGTTGTGGAGTCTCCTCATCCAACAATATCCCTTCTGATCGTATCGTCACACTTTATGACTCACTTGCAGCAGAGCTGAGAGAAAAATTGAATACGCGGAATCGTAATACTCCAATTTTGTTCCCTCCCCGCGATTATGATACGGTGCATCGGCAACGTGGAAATTTATTGGGGATTGAGTCCCGAAGATGCTCCAACCCGGCAGTGGTGGGGATGAATGCAGTTGTCCAGAGGAATAGGAGATCATACGCATCTAGAGAACAAGACTCTTGTGGACGATCTAGTGGAATTGGATCAGCGGAGGATAATTGTAGTCCGATTCATGATACTTTGGTGGATTCTCATGTTGTGCCATCTTCCTCGGATGGTAAGTGTTCTTATCAAATCTATTTAGATTATTAATTGAAATCAGAAATTGAGACATAAAATGACACATCCGCCGCCTTACACTTAACCGAAAACTGGGATAATTTTATGAATTTTTAGAATTTCTCATCATCATAAGATACACTATTTTTGCCCGTTAATTATACACCAAACTATTTTAGAGCTCTAATTCCAACCGAACGAACAAGAGCACATTGAAATCCATCACATCACGGATATTATTATTGTTGACGGTGTTGGTATTCCCGTTGCAACAAAATAAGTGTAGCACGAATTTCTACAAAACAAACATTTAATACAATGCTCCATGCAAACCCATCCATATTTAGAGATCGTGTAGTGAGACTTCAATCCGACCAATCTATCTAACAGAACATAGAGTCACATAGTCACATCACATCATCATCAGAGTCTTCTTCTCCACATAAAAAAATCCAACACGACTATATGCAGATTAACCAAGCACTTGATTGTATTTCATTGTATTGTGTACTTCGTGTAATAATCCGACCAGGCAGACCAGAAGAAGACTAGTGAATTGAGAGGATTGAGTTTTAGTCATCACGACATTCCTCCTTCTCTATTTTGCATTGCATTGCACTTCTTATCCATCAAAATCTCTTCAAGTTCACAAAAAAAGAGAGAGAGAGATGATGAAGAAGAAAAGAAACCAAGAGACTTTTTTAAATTTTTGAACAAGGAACAAAACACCGTGTTATGTACTCACTGCTATAAATGCATATCCTTAAGCTATTCATGATCTTCATGAATTGTCCATCATTTCTGTTGTATCGGATTGGATCATCATTTCTTCTTCTTAGCCCGCATAAATAACAAAACAGTATCAATAAAATACTTAAAGCACTGCTTTTCTCATGTTTGTCTCATCTTGATACACACACATACATATCATTCTCGTTATTACTATTTATACTGTCATTGTCACACACAAAAGTGTCATGATCATGACATGACGTGGTCATCTTTTGAGATCCAATCCTCTGAGAAAATGCCGTGTTGTGTTGGATCACCCTCGCATCTGTATTGAAATGGGACGACATATATCGACAATCGACACTATTATATCAGTTACATGCGGCACGATGCATGCATACGTACAGGCTAAAAATAAAGATGACGGTAATAATGATGAGAAGATGATCAATCAGCTTCGGTTTAGTCAAACTGTGAAAGTTTGTCGTCTGGGAAGAAATAATAATAATTTACGTTATGTGTGTGTGTGTCGTCTCGGGCCTCATCTTCATCATCATCTCAACAAACTGAGAAAGAACAACTAACTACCGTTGCTTTGGAATAAATGTCACGCCACGCAAATCAAATCAAATGGGACATGTTGCGCATACACACATACATTCATACGTACATAATCCCCCACGGCACCACACCGACCAACTTCTTCTTCTTGACCAATACTGTTCTCTTAAAAAACTGCAACATCCGCTTGCTTGGTTGGGTTCCGTTGAGTAATGTATAGGTAATCCCTGCAAAAAATAGTGCTATGGGCTTTGAAAATTACTCGTCGTATGGATGTAGCTCTTGGGCTTCTCAAGATATTATTTTCCTTAGTGAATTTGGTTATAAGTAGTTCCGGAGGAGGAAGGAAGAAAGAACAGAAGAGAACAAGGTGTTGATGGGCACATGCTGATCTTTTTGTCTGAGACTGATTGAGTGTTGACATGCCGAAGGAGGGAGGCATGATGTGATGTGATGTAATAACACTTATAACTTTATTACAGATCCGTTATTCTTATCTTTATGTAAATATTAACAGTAGTTTCTACCTTTACTCATCTTTCCCTCCTCCCTCCCTCCCTCGACAACTTCCTTCAGTTGGGTTGATTTTCGGCAATTAATGAATTCAAAAGTAAAGTAAAGTGTTGCAGTTTAGTATGTTCATCATTCGTTCGTGCCCTCTTTTCTGCAAATGTATAATCCTCTCCTCCACCCAAAAGTAATCTCTCCCTCTCCTCTCAACAAGTCTTTAGTCAGGATTCTTTGAAAGCAAGCAAGCAACATCTGCTATTTATTTCTTTGTCTCATGAAAGCAAAGGTTTAACTGTTTTCCAATCAAGTGTTCTCTGTTCTGTTGTCAATAGCAACCAAAGATTATTATTCAAGCACTTTTTGCTATATAGGCATTATTATTCAATCAAATTTCTTATAGTCTGACAAAGAAATACATTATTTTGTGTACTACTGATGATTTCAGCAAAGCAAAGCAGCTCCAAATATACTTTTTTGTTTGTTATTATTATTATTATGTTGTTGTACGTACATGCCATCGTTACGCTACAGTTATGTAAAGAAAGATGTGATGGAAAGAGTGCGGAACCTTGATTTGCATAAAAATCCCTTTAAAACACTTTTATCTAACATTTGTGCGCACACAGCGTAACAAAATGTCCCACGAATGATGCCATTAAATTTTGAATCTTGTCTTCTCTTCTCATCATAAAATAAAAAAGTTGATATTCTGTGTTTGACTTCTGTTTGTTGTTTGTGCTATGCATACAAGTTCTGCACATGATGCGGTACACATTATGTAGATTGGATTGGATGAGCACAGCTCTAGTTTACTTTATTAAAAAAGCCAAAAGTGTATTTTTTATTTCCTATTCATGACAATTACCAACCAACACGACCCCGTGGTTGGTGGTGAATGTGCAAGGAAAAAGGATATCAAATCAAGTCGCCGACGCCGAAAAGCAAAAAAAAACGAAGATAAGATGGTCATGTTAACTAACTAACAATCTGAGTCAGACGATTTGATTGAGCAGATCAGGAGTCGGCCAAGTTTATTTAGTTTCCATTGCTTGCTGCATCGAAAATTGGCACCTTTTCAGAAATTGTTGTGAAACTGAGCTATCTAGTCAAACCAGCCAAACTTCAAATATTGTTGAATTCTTATGCCTGGTGATCACGGTGGTGATCTGGTGATGGTTTGGTTGGTAAACAATCTTGCGGATAAGATTATTGTGCCATTTATCGTAAACTTGATCCTGACCAGGGGATGCGATGGATGATGTGCAAGTTAGATAGATATGCAGCGTGTGTATCATACATACACATATGATAAACTCGTTGATTTAGTGTGTAATCAACAAGACCTGATTTCAAAAGTCTTTCAAGAGATGGTCAGTCAGTCAGTCATTTGAATCATGAGAATGGTTTGTTTTCTGCCCCATTCTTCAAACAAGTTTACCATTCATTCTTACAAAAAAAGAGTTAAAAAAATATTATTTTAAAGGAACACAAGAAGAATTCTTTGCATTTCGGCTTATTTATTGTTCGTACATATTTAGCTTCTTTTTAAAATTCACAGAATTGGAGTAAAATAATTTTCAAAAGTTTGTTAGTCTAAATTTTGGACACCAAACCGGATATTTGGATAGTTGTGATAGTTAGAATTTGGCGATTTTTAGTTGATGATGAGAATATAAGAGCGAGTGACAGGGTTTCTTTTGTTCGCTTGCATATTATATTATAACTAAAGAGAAGGTGGTGATGGTGTCTGTGCACTTGACTTGATTACAGGTAAAAGGGTGACGGATATGATTTCACGTAAAAGTTTTGTGATCTCCGAAAGTGTGTCAGCCCAATGGCCCATTATCATACTTGCAAATTAAGGGCCAATAAATGAAATGGTTAAACCAAACCTTTGCATATTTATTTCCCTGCAGCATTATTATTCTCTTTCTCACGTCAAGAAAAGCTGTAATTCTGTAATATCCACATTTTAACCGCATTTTATATACCCACCACCACCACCATCTCTACCCTTTAACTCAAGTTTTATAGGAACGAATTAAAAAGAGTTTTCAAGAAATTTGATTATTCAAATAATCGCTTCGTTTTACTCCTGATTTGGTTAGATCTCTGGTGTGCGCATTATGTATCTTTTTTTTACAGATGAGCTATAGTCAAATTCGGGTGCAAATTCTTCATTCATTGAGAGAATTTTGCATTGATTTTGTAGTGAATTGCACATATTCACACACACTGTTCCCACCATACACATACATGCACACATATCATGCGGATTCGTTTTTTGTGACCACATTTCATTCCCCTTTTTACTACTGCCTATTTAATACCAGACCACTGACTTGACTCTGCCTTTACATTTTGGCTTTGGCTTGCTTACACCAGTGTGGGTCATCGCACTCTCATTTTGCGTATATTTTACATTTTACATTGCACTGCACTATACACACCACCCAAATAATGGGATAAGAGAGAGATGAAAGATTCGGTCGGAGATCGGCGATTATTCTGACGATCATGATGACGAGAATTGTATAATTGAGTGAGTGACGGGTGGTTTGGTTTGACTGGTTGAAAAAGAAAGATGGATAGAATGTTTCAATGATGGTGATTTGTTTGCAAGGATGAGAGAAGAGAAGAGAGTAGTAAATCAACATCGATGAGAAGGGTTAGTTAATTCCTCATCACTTTTATTTATTATTTAAAAGCAGGCCTAAAAACCACCGTTTCTTTCTTATCCGTATACATAAATTTCCTCATCCTCCATGATATCCTATCCATCCGTCCATTCTTTCATTATTTAAATAATAAACAAACAATGTATATTTGACAACTTTGAAATCCATCTCGCCAACGTCGGGCTAACATTTTTGAGTGATGATCACGGAGGCAGGCAAGGCAAGTCAAAGTCAAACAAACTCCAGTTTTTTTCGGGTGATATGATGATTTGATTTTGATAAGTACATATCTACCACTCCTTAAAAACAAGAGCAAAGAGCATGTATTATTATTATTATTACATTGTATTGAATAGGTGATGGGGGTGCAACAAATTACTTTCTAATGGAGTAATGTGGTGTGGTATTCTACTGCCCTGCTCCATAGCATGAATTAAGGTGTGTCTCATAAATGAAAGGAATATTTATATACCTAACTGGACCCGACCCACCTTTGTACCACTTTTCACGCATAACTGCATAACTAACTACATAAATAAATATCAAAAGTATATAAACAAGATGAGTTCACTCTCCATCTGTAGTAAAACAAGATACAATTTGTATAATATGCACTTTCAATTAGCAATGCATACACAGACGCTGCTGCTAGCAAAGCCACTTTCTTTTCTAAAAGACACAACTCAAACTACATAAACTGTAAAACTTTATTGACACTCATTATTACTAATTATGAGTCAACCCTTGACTGCAAACAACAGGCAAACCTCGTTTTGATTTCGTTTGAATAAATACTTTAAGTTTTGGACGCTTTCTATGTGAGGTGATATGTTATCATCACGGATCCAACCTCTGCTGTTGCTTTTCTTTAGAAGAGATCATTCATTAATTCACGTCACTCTCGTCTTGCACATCAAAATGTAAGAGTGACAATCTCTTCGTTTATTAGCAGTAGCAGAAATACGTATTGCTTTAATGAGTGTGTACACCATCATACCACCAAACTTGATAATATATACAAAACGGACGTCACACACAAATTAAAGGTCAATCATTCTCACTTCACTTTATGCTATGCTTATTTATTTACCCCCTCCACTCACTCACCTCACGGATCAACTTTCATTTGTTGGCATGTAAAATAAATCTGATTCAGCTCGATTTTTTGACCATTGTTTGACAGACTATACAAACTGCTGCATGGTCAAGCCATTCAATCCACCGCCAGCCAGCTCTGTTTGTGTATATCAAACATTTAACAAAGCATATTTTAACTTAACTCTAGTTTTGTACACGAGACAAGTAGTGGTAGCGAAATCAAATCAAATCAAAGTAGTGGCATTATAGCAAAAGGAAATCTTGAGCCTTGTTCGACCATTGTGCCCCCAAGCAAGCATAAGCAAGTACGGATGGATTTGCTTATAAACCAACTTTGGTCATTGTAGTTTGTAGTCAAGTTGGGCTGGTAAAAAGTGGCATCAACTCAACAAGAAGAAATGGAGACAGACTTTCCATTTCCTTTTAATTCTTTAACTCGTCTTATCATCGATTTTAGATGCCTTGTTTGCCTGCTGTAGGTCATTCATACAGGATTTTAGGGATCGAGAGCAGTTTACCAACAAAACAACAATAATAACAAACCAACCTTCTTATCTGGTTTAGTTTAATGTCTGTTCCTGCACTGACAAAATAATAATAACTGCAATGTTGCGCGTTGGTTTCCTTTTGTCGTGCGGTGATGGTGATGGTGAAAAACTGTTGCAAATTAAATGGAGGTATATATAATTGCTAATGGGATTTAATTTATTAGTTGGTTGGTGGGCAAAAAAGCGATGGATCAGAATAATAATAATAAAAATCTCATTTGATTTGGGAAATCAACCTTCCTCCACTTACATTATATATATATATACACTTATTTAATGTCATTAAATAAAGCAATTTGTAATCTCTAGTCGCAACTGCTAATTGACTCTCTATTTACACCTAAACATTCACGGCCAATCATAACAACTAACAATGTATGTTACAATTTCTAACTACAAACAATAAACAATTTGTCCACTTCAATGAACGAGTGGACGCTAAAGCGATTTAATTCATTATTATTATCATCCGGATTTCATTGCCGATGTCACTTTATTTTACTTTAATAAGAGTGACATTAATTATTTATCACATTATATAGTTTTTTGATTGGGTGCAAGGGAAATGAGAAAAAAGATGTAATTAAGATAGATGCAATCTGGGTAAAAGTGATGGTCACCTTATTTTCAATGATATAAATTTAATGCAATTCTGCTCTGCAAGGAATTAAATCGATTCGCAAACTCCAATTCAATTACAGCTCAAGGTTGGAGGTTAGAGAGTTGGATTGTCTGCTCTGATCTGTGGTCTGGTCTGGTTCTGGTTATACATGCGAATAATAATAATAAATAAATGACTTGAAAGTAGAGAAATTGTGAGTGGATTACTAATTTATTGGGTAGAAATTGGCCAAGAGTTGTAAAAAGGACGCGAATTATGAAACTTTTGGTCACAAAGATTCATTTGGAAATTATTGCAGGTTTTTTTTTTTAGTATTTATATATAATGAGAATGAGCCGCACATTGATGAAAGGCAAAAGCAATTCTTGTTCCAAATCATGTATTGATTTTATTTTATGAGCACTATTTTGATTGCTATTGACATTGGGTGATGATGATTATTATGATTTCTATTATTATTGCCATTGTTGAAATATATGAGGGTCCTCCGTGGCTCGGTTTGTTATTATTCAAGTTCAAAGTTGTGTCCTGGTTGCAACAATAGGAAAATGGACATAATATGCAATAACCACACACACATTCATATTTACACGCAGCATGCCTGCCCTCAAATAAGATTGATGATTGTTCGCATAGTTGACAATGAAGAAATCGATTGCATCTTTTACAAGACGATGACGACAACGACCTTAAAATGCAAATAAATGAATTAAAAGTCCCCGAAGAAGAAGAATGTCAATCACTTATTTTCTGTATATTTTCTTTTTTTAATAGATGAGGAATGGAACCCAAACTCCCTCGTGGCTACGGAAAGCACTCAATTTCTTGTCCGCCCAATGTGGGCAGTGGATGTTGGACCATCCAAATCACCACTCCCACCTCCACTCCCTAAACGTCCCGAGATGAGGCAAAGGTCACCAGAACATCATGCCACCCAACAACCACCACCATTACCATCCTTCTCCAGGGAGAAGTTTGAAGGGGTGCGTCAAAAATGGGAAAAGTTGGATCATCAATATGTCAAACAACGTTCTTCCCACGATAGTTTGGATGACGGATATCGATCCCGGGAAGCTGCTGAGGCGGACTACAGGTTGGTTGGTCATGTCATCTTACTAATAATCATCATTGATTCAAAATTTTCATCATTTTGCTGTTGTGAATGACACGAATCGTGACTGATTGTGTCAGGGCCCACTTCCCCATTGTCCATGTAGAGTTCCCATTGTGTCAGATTATTAATGAACCTCCATTATAATCACTGTGCCATTATTATTATTATTATCATTATTATTATTCTAATATTTGGCCCACTGGTTGGTTGGTAGTGTAGTCGATTAAAAATATGAAATAACCGTGAGTCGCAGCATGTGGTGAGACGATTGTCTCTTTATTTTTCCAATGAATCTTGCTAATGGGAGTGGACATTTCTTTATCTGTCTGCAGGCGACAATTGTCTCGAGAGAGTCTCCTCAGATCTTTGAGCAGATCGAAAACTGGATCAAGAGACAGTTTGGATCGTTGGGTGGAAGCTGGCGTAAGATCGCGTAACGTGTGGCGTAAATTGGATTCAGAAGATACTGCCCTTCTTCCCCCTCATGACTCTCATGGGTGTCACCCTTCCACAAATCCTAATGGAATTGGATTGGGACATCACCACCAGCAGCCGTATCATCTCAGAGTGCCATCCCCGAATATGCGGTTAGGACCTCTGCGTAAAATGCACTCGTCTCAAACTGCAATTATTCCGGAGAGCAATTGTCAAATTAATAGGTCTCCAATGATGAAGGGTGGAGGTGGTGGTGGGTATGGCGTTCCGGGTCGACTCACTGATCCGAGACGGTCCACCAATAAAGAGAAATATCGAGAATTGGAAGAACAGGAACGATTTCCTGGACTGGATAAGGACACTGCGAGATTGGTTGTGGGTGGAAGTAACCTGAATTTAAATCAGCATATTTACTCAGAACCTTCCTTCGAGCCTAAACATCATACTCAGCCGCAAAAGAAAAAGTTCTCGTTTGCTTTTTGGAAATAATTATCATAATATAGCCGATTGCTATCTTATTGAGTAGATTATTATAAAAAAGAGTAGATGTTGATTGTCTATATCGCATAAAATGTACGGTTTAATAATAATAATAATAATTATACTAACTAAATGTTTACTCACTCCCTCACACACACTGAATGGTTGATGGTGGGGATCGATGGATTATTACATACTTTATTCTATATTTTCTCAATTCTTGTGTTTGCTGATGTTTAATATGTATTTAACAAAAAATAATAATAATAAGGAAAATTCGTCCCTTGCAAATATTTACCTGACTTGATGAAAAATTGAAATTACTATATACCTGACTTTCTATATGACGCATTTTCAGATTAAATAACATTTTGTATAAACATGGCATAGTTTGTTTATGTACATTAAACTCAAATTTTAACATTAAAAAAAATATATATAAAAACGGACGAAATGCAATAATGGTGCAACACGTGACATGGAAAATCTGAACCTGAACTCTATTCCGGCCATCAAATAAATTCGAACTAGTATTTTATTTCGCCCAAACTAAACTAGTCCCAATAGTGGATTATTAATTGTTATTATTTTTTACTTTAACCAATTTTTTTTTAACTTTTTGTATTATTATTTAATTTGTACCAAGTGCAGGGTCGCTCAATAAAGATGATGATAAATATGCTGGAGTAATAATGTATAAGTCAATGTAAGCTTGAATGTGTGCGTGTATGTAGAGCGATATCTAAATCTAATAATTTAGGTTGACAGACTTGATGTTAATGTAGTAATTAATTGTTAGTTAATTAATTAATTAATTAGTGACTGATAAAATTATACGTCAAGTGTTTACCTGAATTGAGCAAGTGACGATTTTTGCTTGTACGTATGGTTAATCCAATTGATAACAAAATCTGAAAAATGTTAATAATTATAGAATTTCGAATTTCTTTGACTCAAAAATTAATTCTGAATCGTATCGTATTCTATATAATCTAATTCTTAAAAATAACGTGGCTGTACCACAGTTAGTATGTACCTTACCCAACCCACTAACTATATTTGACTCATACAATACAATACAATTATTGTCTTATTAATCGTGTCAATCATTATTCGTTAAAAAAAATGCTAATAAATGTTTATAATAGTCAAACTTATAATTTCTTGGTTTTCTAAATGCATGCAATTTCTATCTGAACGTCATGATTTCAAAGATGACATAATAATTTTCATTATTAAACATCATTATTATTCTATTCAAGATTCTCTCGCTCTTTTTAATTTACTTCATGCTCCAGCACTTGAGCACAACGGAAATAAAGAAATATAATAAAATCAGCATGTACCTGTTTCCTTCTTCCTCTCAAAATCTTATTTCTTTCTTCCCTCAATTCCTCCATCATAATAATTTCAACTTTAATAATTTAATACATAATAATAATAATAATAATAATAATAATAAAATATTGGCTTGGTTTGACTATATGGCCACATCATCATCATCAACAATGCACACAAGCCGAGTAAGGAAGAAAAGAAGGATATGAAGGAATTCGAATATGCAATGTATGCAACATGGGATGTTCAAGTCAAAAATTCATTGTTTAGATGCACAAGACCGTATCGCAACTCCGACTGTGAGGTTATTATTCCAGAGATTTATTATTATGCCTTGAATTTATGTATGTACTCACAAGTTTATGCAATCTTTACTTTTTACACCACACCACCAGTCAAATTATTCCCGTCACCTTATCCTTTCCTTCCTTCTTTCTTTGCAGTATAATATAATGAAATAAATGATCGTTATGTTAAATTGCAGCAGCAGAAGAAGAAGAATTTGAGGTGGGACAGGCAGCACAAGTTGAATTTTATGATGTGCATTGTCCACGACGACAGTTTTCGATACATACATGACCATTTTCAAATGCAATTCATCCTGACTATAGGTAGGTATGTATGTACTACCCACCACGGAGGATGACAGGCAGCAGGCACACACACACACACACATGCAGCAATTAAAACTTATTTGTTAATGTTCACCGCATATGCAGTCATTAAATTCGGTATTATAATATTGACAACCGTTGGTTCATTTCATTCTTATCTCTCTCTTGGCAATAAAATGGAAGACAAGTCAAGACACAAAGCCAGTGTCATGAATGCGTTGGATTGGATTGGATGTATTTTATAGGCGTCGGTGGTGTCACAAGTATTGTGATTGTTATTATTATTATTGCTGCTGCTGCTTTATGCTATTGTAAAGATGAAGAGGATTGAATGAAGTGTGGGACGAAGGATGAAATGAACGGATGGATGTAAACTTATTATATCGCGACAAGATGATGCCATGCCGCCTCCAGCTAAAGTAAAGGTGTTCCGTTCCGGGAGAAGAGATGAATGAATGCATTAAAAAAGCTACAAAAGACGGGAAATAACCGAGGTTAAATTATTCGCCATAATAGCAAGAAGAAATTACTTCATTAGTGGGATGACTCTGACATTTTGAAAGCGACAGATGTGCATCAAAATTCGCTGCTTCTTTTCTGGTTCGAGTGTAATACATAAATTCCAATGCATGCAATGCAAAATCATGAAATGGATGGAATTCTGTCTTTTCCATTCTATCCGAGTTAAGATTTCAATTGAAAATGGAAATTACTTTTGGAAATTACAATGCTGATTCCATCAATTTTCATTGTCCAACAATATTATGTTATATAAGATGAATTAAAGAGCACAGACTTTTTTATCCATTTCATACTTATTTCATATCAAAATCTTGGAATTAAAGACAACTTTATTTGACTGGATTGAATTTGATTGAATTTCCGAACCGCATAATTCAGCACCTGTTGCTTTTATTACATAACAATAATAATAATACCATAGAATCTGATCTAATAAGGATTCTTTCCCCGCAAACGATACAAGGTTAATGCTCATACATCTGCCTACTTATTTCTTCTTTGGTCTAATTGTAATTGAAAAACTTTTTTGCAAAAAGTAACCTTTCTTCCTTCCTTCCTTCCTTCCTTTACCAGAACTTGATTGCTTTGAACCCACCCAACCACACCACACGGGTAAAATAAAACTTACTTTAACCACAAGAAAAAGAAGCGAAATGAATAATATAATTCTACCACCGCATTTACGTAACTTAACCAAGAAAATAAACGACATAATGTATGTATATTGTTGTCAACTTTTTCTTCCACAAATTGAGAAAATCAGGAAATGCGTGTCGGAATCTCCTGAGAGAGGAAGAAGAATAAGGAAAGGAAAGAATGATGATGACAACTTACTTTATCCCATTGAATTCCATCCATCCATTGGATTTTGACTGGCAACAACAAATCCAATCCATCCAAAAAAAGAAGAAGATGGAAGGAATTACCACCGTCCGCAATCAGGATGGAAAGGATTCGAATTTTTGTGATCATTTTCTACAACGCGGAGAAAAATTGTGTAAAAAATTGCGAGTTACATAAATCGTTTAACTTTGCTCTGAACCGTGATCATAAGAAATTACAGCATGCGTGGATATTTAATAATATGTGGCAAGTGCAGTCAGGTGCTGCTCCAGTTTATTTGCTTATGTATTGTTTGTGGGTGCTTATATTGCGTTGCATTTCCTTTCATGCTCGTTGAATGAATCATGTTCTTTTGTTTTCACATTTTGCTGGCTTCGACCGATCATGATTTCCCCTTCTTTTATTAATTACAGAGCATTGTTTGGTAGAAATGGGTAAAAAAATGGGTTCAAAGTACTTGATCACTACATTTTTTTTAAAAGTTCTGGATAATAAGTATGAGGTTAAACCCAAGAGCTAGATTTCTTTTTAAACAAGGTACCTAAAATCACAGTAGCAGCACCTTATTACAAATACTCGATTTTTAAAGCATTATGTAATGTACATTAATATTATTTTAAATGCATCACTGAATTAGCATTGGTTATGGAATATGCATGTATTTATATTTTCCATATTATCAATTGTAATTTAAATGGTAAGTTTCGAATTGTACCATTTCCTCCGAGCTATTTCATTTCCATTATGTGCAAAAAATAGGGAAAAGTTCGTATACTGTTTGCAAACATAAAATTATTATAAATGCGAAAAATACCTGAAACTTTCATGCACCTCTGGATTAAATTCTACATACTTTATATCTACGTATTTTATAGTGAAGGCAATAACATCAAAAGCAACATAGAATTAAATAAAAGTTATGGTCGATCATGTCCTCTGACGGTTGTTTAACAATGCTTCGTCAACAATTGATACAGCAAAAACTTCTCTTACACTTACCACAAGAAACGTGGAATCTACACCTGTAGATGTCCTACAAGTTGACGTAAGTAAATTTTAGCTTCCTAATCAAAAACCACGTCAAACTCCTCCAAACGCGTATTGAATTGAATTTACATGATGGCGAAAACTAGGTTCAACGTCGCATAGTTAAACAAGCAATTTTATAAAATAATTCAGAAATACAGGTAAAACTTTGCCCGTTTCTGGTGAGTTTCATTTATTTGTAAAATATTCGCAATCTCTGCTTGATTAAACGAATTACATTAAAATAGCAAGACTAAATAAGGACTGTTGACGATATGTGACATTGAGCTTTATAAAAATCATAAAATTAAAAGGAGGAGATATAGCTGTGTTTGTTTCCTTGAGTAGTAGAAATAAGGCGATGATCTGCTAGCTGGTTAATGATTTGCATTTGCATTTGCAATTTTTCGCTTGTTTTTTTTTATACTGCTTTACTTTGTATATTTTGCCAAGTTTTTTTTTATCAATCCAATTTTGCTAATCTTTTGTCCTCTGCTTTGTAATGAAATATTGATCCAAATCCAACACAAATAGGACATTGCATTAGATTCTCCATAAGTGCAGATAAAAGTAATGACAATTATAAATCACTGCTTTAAGAAGACTTCCCTCATTTAACAGCATCCTCACCTATATATTATGCACGTAATTCATTTAAATAGAGTATGCATATATAATTCATTAATTTATAACAGGACTCAATAACAAAAAGGGTACTGCACCTAATGGATAATGCTTTAATATTAAATTCCTGGAGTCAAAAGGGTGTTGTCCTTCTTGTTCTTTGTGAACGTTTATCTTAATTTATGGACTTACTTAAAATGACTTAACAACTAAAATGATTATACTATTTTATTACGTGCATCGATCGAATGGGCGTGGTATTGGTACCATCATCATATCATCCCTGTTTTGAGACAGTTTATGAGAAAAACCTTGTGCAAGTAAAGTAGTAAATGTCCTTTGTTTATAATTATATTCTTTTTATAACGAAATAATGATGGTTTAAAACAAAGCATAAATATTAGCTAATGTTAAAATACTTATTATTTATTTAAAAACAATCTAATCCACTCCACTCCACCAATCAATTTAAAATTGTCTTATTATCCTGTATTAATAATTACAAGATGTACACCACGATTTTGAACAATTCGTGGTCACCCAATGTTGCAGGCAGCACACCTTTTCTCACGACGAATAGAAACTCGTCCTCACAAAAAGTGGAGTCAGTTATCACCATATCAGTCAGTCAGTCAGTGGCTGTGACCTTTTCAAAATATTTATTAAATTTAATTACAAAATGAAATGGCAAGGTCTTATACTCCTCTGACTTGTTGACCGCTACAAGAAGAAATACTAGAAAGTTGCAATTCTGCTTCACCATCACCATCCTCCTCCAATACATGTACAAGGCATGAATCGCAATGATACAGATTTGTGGGATAAATTGGCACAATATAATTTTGTCATAATTTATTATTTACAAGATCGTGAGATTTTGCTGTATAAGTATTATAAAGAAGAAGACCTATGTAGTTCCCATCTTCCTTGTCGTGCAATAAATAATAAATAATACACGTGAGTGAAGAAGACTTCCACTACATTTTAAGACAACAAATTGATCAGAAATGATGATCAAGGTTGAGTCGAGTCAGATTTTTTAGGTATGCATAATAAAATGTAATGCACTTATTGTATATGTATGTACAACATTTGGTCAATTTTTGACGAAAGGCCATCATGCCAGTCAAAAATTAAGTTGGTTATTTATGGAGGCGATTTCTTTCCGCCATGGAATTTGGGAGCCTTGAAGAAGACGTAAAAATAGGAGGTTTGTTCCACAAGCTAATTGGATGATTGGATTTTTAATGAATTCATGACCAATAAATTGTAAAAGTTATTATTATACACATAGGCAAAAACCTTTCGCTAAATGGAAAGATAATAGTCATAATGATTATGGTGATGGTCGGTGGTGGGTAGTGTCAAGTGCAATGCAACGTATTTAGATACTTGGTTGCTATCAAATCCGGTAAGTTTGTATGGTTTGACTTTGAAAGGTAAATTGCAATATTGTTCTTTTGTGGTTGGTTGTTGGTTGGTGTCCATTTGCAAATTGCTGCTCAGTGGGTGATAATGTGCATACTTTTATTGGAATCCTCGCTTTCTGAAAACCACTTTATGAAGAGACATGCATATTTACTTTACTTACAATGTATACATATACATACATAAAACAGCTAGATGTGGTTAAGTTAAGAGGATGATGACCAAATAAGTTGCGAGAACTTGTCATCAGACGACATTTGTATTCCACCTCTCCCACTTGACCCAGAGATGATCATCTTGGTTTGGCTGAATGTGCAGTGCACACAGCTACAAATTGTGAGAATAAAAAAAGAAAAAAAGATATCTACTGATGTTATGTATCCCTTGCAAAATGAGAAAAAATGTTATTTCTCCATTTAAATACAATTTAGATAATTATTGTAATTCTAAGAATACAATTTGGGTGCATCAACTTCATTGCAATTGCGGGATACATATTTGAAAAAAAATAATTTGATCTGACAGCACTGCCCTTTTATATTTTTTACAATGATTTGGATTAAAAATGGTGCACATTAAGAAGATCATCCTTTTGAATAAGCATTTTTCCAGAAGAAATGTAAATTCGCAACAATGTGTGACTCAATTTCAACGGGCGGGCGTGGATTTTCTTGTATTTGCACTAAAAATCAACCTCTTATCAATATGGACCATACATTAGTTAACTAATTAAATTAATGAATTAAATTTTGCTTACTTGGAATTAAAAAAAGAACTAAACATTATTATGCATTTATGGCATCTTTGTATAAATTTGTGTGGCAGAGACCTTTAAATTACCCACAAACCTCCATTCTACTTATATATTTATCTAATATGCATAATGTTATGACGTCCACATAACATTCATCTTAAATGGAAGTGCAAGCAAGTCAGTCAGTCAGTTACTTTTTTTTATTTATTATTTAATTGCTACAACCCTACTTCCCACATATGTGGGTTGTTACGTAGAGAGGCCTTAACTATGTGGGTGGGAGGACCCAAAGGTGCAGCCACGAGTCCGCACTCCCCCATCCCA